>JABXWE010000922.1:0-53760 GCA_014611495.1 Limonius californicus | reverse complement strand
TTTTATCTCAGATTTGGATGTTTTTGGTGTTAAAAGTTGTGTAATTTTATCAGGATTGTAAATCTAATGTTTGTTTATTCAAAATGTTCTTAATAACTTCATTATTAATCATTTTATAAAATTAAGAATCAGCTGTAGATGGAAGTGATATGTGTATGTAATTTCATTGGTACATTTATTATTCTTGAATGCGCTAAAGTTTAAATTTTGAATTATTTTGGAAATCAGTCTGGTTTAGATGCTTCATGTGAAAACACGTATTACTTGTTAGCTCTCAAACTTAAATTTTACCGGGCTTAAGAGCTATTTTCCCAAATTATGGGCAGTGCCTTTTATATGTTGATGAAAGTTATTTGAAGGTTATGTAACCTTTTTTAATTAAATTTCTGTGAAAGTTTGTAATTACAAGTGTTTATATTAGTTTAAAAAATAGAATAATAAAAATTTATTTCTTCTATAATTAATAAAAAGTGTTTAATTTATTTTAAATAATTCAACTTACCTGAAGTGAACAGTCAACGGTGTTTTCATTTCCAAATTTATGGAATATAAGTTATAAAAGCCTGGTAAAATGCAAAGTGCTATTATTAATGCATTAAAAGAAGGAAGTTATTTACCATTTCGTGGATATTTATTGAGTTTCACTACAACTGTGGGCGATTTATCAACGTTTGGTGCCATCTGAATAGCGAGGTCATCGAAGCTGCAGAGACGCAATCATCTGTTATTTGGCGGGAAATCGCTGACATTGCATATTTAGGAGGTTTAGATGTACACAGTGCTACATCAACATTGGAATATACACCCGAAGTCAACATTTTCGGAGGAAACAAAGATAAGTTAATTTAAATTTATTGTATATGTGTGGAATTTATTATTGTGTTTTGTAACTGTCAATTAAGCGAGGCCACGAATTTAAGAACCCTGAGATATTTAAAATGTTTGTATGTTGTTATTAATAATTCATTTTACGGGCGTAACCAACTTTAAAAAGTTATTTGAGCTAGCCGAGGTAAAATTAAAAATCACATTTGTTTAAATAGGTAATAATTATATTTATTGGCGTAATACACCGCATATATTTTGGTCGCTGCCAACGTGGGGCGATTATATTATTATTAATTATTTATTAGTAGTACACACACAGCAATATATATATATATATATATATATATGCAAACCAAAATGCTGTATAGAAAATTTGAATGCCACACAACCAGGCGTACGAAATCGCATGTTACAATATGCCGATCGAAAACAGTACTTGGAATTCTTTGTTGGCAGAATGGTCCGGAAGTTCCACGTGGGAGATTTTGTTGTAGAATTCTTGCGATATATTTCGCAATATAATTAAATATTCCAGCTGTTGGGTGTTCGCGTTTCGTTTTTTCGTCAGCCGATTTAACACCTTTGCTGGACCCGGTTGCCTGTTAAAACCTCGGCGCCGATATCAAGACGAGGCAAAAGTCAGCGCTAGCTTCTGAGGGGAATGCACGTGATTTTGTGGAGCCGGAGTTGTATGGCAGCGCCTCTGCTAAATTAATATATCCTGTTGTTTCTTGCCTTGGGCAAAAGAATCTTCGACTCATGTCGCATTAAAAACTGTAACGGTATTTTCGCCTAGGTTGTCCGCAACCCATTTCACACTAGTCTCAGCAGTGTTTATTTGGAGCATTGACTTACTACGCATGATTGATTTTAGTTAAACAGGATTTCCGGCGATTGATTCTCTGCGTTTGACAAAACGAACGTGTCGTTGAATTGGTTTTTCCCGTTAAAGTGGTTGTCGCTTTGAGTTCATCTCAATTATCTGGGAAAATTATAGTTTATAACGTGATTTTAGTAGATTGTTTGACTACGTTATTGACATATATTGTCACTTTATATCAACGTTTCGTGCCTTTTATGATTTTTGTCGTGTCAATCGTAGTTACCGATTGGTAAGTTTTTCCTTTGTCTTTTAAGTTATAGCTGTCCTAACTTTTCCTTGTATTCGAAATTAGACAACTTGGGGACGGCGAGATTCGTCTGAAGAATTGGTGCCTTCTATGGTGATATATGCTGTTTGCGAGAAACTAATATTCGAATTCCCCTGCCGTCGCAGCGAAAACACGTGCCAGACTCGAGGCTGTTTTAGGAATTTCCAGACCAGATTAACCAGGGAAGTGCAAATTTATTTTTAATTCTGATAATTTCGGAGTCATTGTAAATACTCTTGTTTATTTGTATGAAATTATTTATACTATGGGATAGATAAGAACTATGTTGTAATTGTACAGAGTGTTACGAACTACTTTACAGTCATAATTCTTTGGAATGTTAGTTTGTACAAGTATTAGCGTACCTAATCACGGGAATTTCACTGTATATACAGCGTGAGCCAACAGGAGCGGTAATATTGCGTTTTGTTCGGGTTTCACAGCGATTTTTGGATTCTCTTATCTACGCTCTAAATTTTGCAATGCCTTTCCGGACTAGAGTGTAGGACGCGGTTTGAGGGCGCTTGTTTGGGTAGTGAAACGCAGTATTCTTACTTTTTCTCAAGTCAGTTATTTTGGGCTGTATTGAGTGATTGCGTACTTGTGTACCGATACAGGTTACCATTATAATTATATTTCATTGTTACAAATTTGGGTTTATATGTATATACATACTACACATTTATTTTTTTTTGCTGATATTAAATATTGTTGCTGCAATTGGGTTTGTTATTTATTGTTTCCTATCATTGTTTCTGTAGTAAGGAATTAAGTAAGTAATACACTGTCGGTACGACTAACCAATCGACATCTGCGTTAATGATAGTGTATTTTATTATTAGTCGTTGGCGCCCTTTTTCAGGTAATTAACGTAAAGTTAATTAAAATATTTATTCGAGATAAGCAGAGAACCGCCCATCTTCGATTGAGGTTCCGGGAGGCTATCATTATCCAATTATTTACTTACTTAGTTGGAAATTATCATCAGGCGTCACAAAATATTATTCTCTCGACTTGTGTCGGTTTAAAAGCCTCCAACCCCATGCTTTCCTCCACTACGCCGTTGCAAATGATCATCTCGTACAGCGGCGGACTTTCCTGAAGTTCCTGTCTTGTTTTTCTCTTCGAAGAAAGGTTTGGCCCGTAACGTTGTCTCCATCGTGATCCAGTCTTCAGGAGCGTGCCTGCGAATGTTGCCTGCTGCACGAAGAATCTAACAACTCCCCAATTGTACCTCTCCTTACCGAAGAAAACTAAGGCAAAACTTGCCAATGTACTATACTGTGATGGTTTTCCCCTGTTTATCAGTGTTTCATTGGTAACGAAGAAATAGAACAGTTTAATTCCCTTGTAATATTAAAAGTAAAGCAACCTTCAGTTGCCCAGCGTTTTATTATTCGTTAAGGTTAAAGTTTATTTAATTTTTGTAACCGCAAACGTCACTGGGTGCACAGATCTGTGTGGTTAGTAAAATAAATGCCGCAAGCCACGGGCGGCGAGTTTTTTGCTTTGGACATTCTAACAATCATTTGTTTAGCTTTAGCCCATAGTTGTTTTTCTTGTTTGTCCTAAACTGCATTATTTGTGTGTTATATTTTACTCAATAGATTTAGATGCAGTTAAACCGTAGTACAATATTTTATTCTGGTGTGTTTTATTGTGTAGATGACTTTGTAAGCTTTATCTGCAGGAGGAGGCACAATAAAGGTGAGTCCGATTCCCGTACGCTGCTGGTTTCTCGGCCCTCCTACGAGAACCTGCAATCAGCTGTAACATGGAAGGTGGCGCCCACTAATTTTGACCTACTCTGTACACAACTACATTCGATTTCCATCCCGCAAGCGTTTCCCGTAAACCACCCTTACTCCTCTGAGTTAAGCCGAAGGCCATTTTCCATCTTTCCTGTTGTGGGTCGATGTAAAAACTCGTTTGGCCCGTAACACACCTTATTCCATTAGTATCATACAGCCTACTACTTCGTTAATGTTTTTACTACCAACGTAATTGTAATATGTTGTTGCCAATTATTATTATATTAGCAAAAATTATAAAATATCCAAAATACTCTATTTTTGTAGTTTTAGTCGCATTCTTCTGTCGGCATTTTGGTTCTGATCTTGTTTCAACGTTATGGTTGGAGCCGGCAAAGTGTCCCTTACAACAATTAGGCATTTTAGACATGGTCGGCCTTTTTGGTCATGATCTCGTTTTGGCTTGATTTGACAAGTGTTCATTACGAAGCAGTAATATTAATGGACACGCAAGGTTCGGCTGTTTTTGTCTTTGACGCTAAGTTATTAATCTCTGTGGCGTCGTTTAACACTGGTCGGCGTTTTAGCGAAACGGTTTTCAAACAGCAGTCAGCATTATGGGCCTCGTCGGCGTTTTGGACATCTGAAATATGATGTCGACGTTTTGGACATTTGGCCTAATATCATGACCCCTGGAAGTCATGGGAATATCCAAATATGGCTCAACAACAGATAGGTTTGAGTAACTTTGCAAGATCTTTTAGCCTACGTACAGCTTTACTACCTGTCTATTTTTGTTGACACTTCAAAATGCATCTATAGCTTTCACTGTTATTTTCTGTTTGTATATATTAGATTACATAAAAGGGGTTTAAAACTAAAATCTAAAACAATGAAAATTTGATATTGTCAAATACAGACCAGGAACGTGTTACTGGCCAAACGAACTTTTTCGTCGACCCGCAACAGGAAAGATGTAATAGGCCTTCGGCTTAGCTCAGAGGAGTAAGGGTGGTTCACGACAAACGCTTACGGAAGGGAAATCGTACCTAGTTGTGTACAGAGTAGGTCAAAATTGGCGGGCGCCACCTTCCAAATCACAGCTGATTGTAGGTTCTCGTGGAAGGCCGAGAAGCTAGCAGCTTGCGGGAATCGGACTCACCTTTATTGTGCCCCCTCCTGTATATAAAGCTTACAAAGTTCATGCACACAATACATTAAACATACGCAGAAATAAAAGATATGGTGAATTTTAAGACAAATATAATTCTACTGTTTGAAATTGGTAATGCACATAGTACAAGAAAAATATCCAAAACGGTAATAATTGTACTTAAACACAGAGGGGAGGGGGTTGAACGTTCAAACAGCATAGGCTCGCCGCCAGTGGCTTGCTACATTTACTTTAATGAACATATCTACGCAGCTAGTGACGTTCGAGTTTACAGAAAATTATTTAACTTTGACCTAACCGAATAAATGAAATACTGGGCAACTGAACTGAAGGTTTCCTCACTTTTAATATTACAAGGAAATTAAATTGTTCTATTTCTTAGTCTTTAACGAAACAGGGGAAAACAAACACTATACAGTACATTGTCAAGTTCTACGTTAGTTTTCTCTTCGGGTCGGAGTAGAGAGGCACAATTGAGGTGCTCCTAGGTTCTTCGGGAAGCAAGAAAAATTCGCAGGCACGCTCCTGAAGACTGGATCACGAGGGAGACTTTCTTTGGCGGCGAAACGAAAGACGGGAACTTCAAATACCAAAAACTCCGTCGCTGTACAGGATTGTTACATGCAACAGCTCAAAGGAGACTGTCACGAGGTGGAAAGCTCCTATTCCGACATAAGTCGAGAGAACAAATTCACTGTATTGTCTTTACAAAAATCTGACACTCTGCTAATATATTTAATCCGACACAAGTCGAAGATTCTTTTACCTGAGGCAAAAAACGAAACGATAAATTCATTTAGCAGAAGAAAGCAGCTAACAACCCTGTTTTCAACGTCCATTCACTTCCAGACGCTAGCGTCCACTGACTTCCCTGCCGCAAAAACTCCCACCCAACGAAGTTGTTCTAGAACAATCCTCTTGCACGTGTGCCGTCCGGCGCACCTGCAAACAAACTCGCCATTTCATAAAGTAGTCGTTCATGGCTGTTAAATCTTCGCTCAGTACATCTTCTGTCACCGAGATGTTTTGATAATGGAGGTGCAAAGCTAGTTCGCGTCTCTAGTTGAAAGACACTACACGTGCACCCTGGGTAATGCTAAAGAACTAGCACATCGGCGGGCAGACTATCCCCATCATTATTCTGCCCCTAAACACATGAGTGAGCGAAGAAGAAGATTATGATGATGAACTCGCAATTAAATCCAAATCATAGTCTAAACGGCTTTCCTCAGAGTCACTAGACTAGGAAAATCGGACCCTCAGTTCGAATTTGCCAACTGAATATAGAAAGTATCAGTAAATCCAAAGCAGAATATTTGTCTAAACTATTGACTATTATCCTCTCGACGCATGCTGTTTCACACAGCCGCCCCGGCCTTCGCAATTTGTACATTGTTTTTACGAAAGTCTCGTAAGAAGTTGAAGAATGCGTTTCCAGAAATTTTTCCTGACTTACATTTTTGCGGGGGGGATAAGCTCCTGGAACTGGTCAAAGAAATGGCAGACGCACTGCTTTTCCAATTCCTCTGCATATTCCAGTAATAGATACTAAAATTTGATACAATGCGATTCCGAATTTCATTTCTCACAAAAATTTCTACATTTTCTGTCGGAAGCGATGTGTTTGCGTTTTTTTTATTTTCACGGTTGTTCTGTTCCTCGCTGGTGCTCCCATTGGAGTGGCTCCTACTCCGCCGGTGAATTTTTCTACCACATTTGGTGCATCTTCTTCTGTCATGTGCCTGCCTGTAGTAATATCACTTGACCTCTCGACGCATGCTGCTCCACACAGCCGCCCCGGCCTTCGCAATTTGTATACAAATTGCGAAGGCCGAAGTGGTTACTTCCAAAATTCTTAGTATCTATTACTGCAATATGCAGAGGAATTGGAAAAGCAGTGCGTCTGCCATTTCTTTGACCAGTTTGGTCATTGATCTCTAAGTTTTCCATCACTTGGGCTACATAATTAATTCTTCGTTGTTGACGTTGATCTGACAAGTGTTCTAAGTTGTGAAGCTTATAATCGTGATAACCATTTTCTTTCAAAATTATTTGTACCCAACTATATTTTAAATTCAACTCACGACAGGCTTGCCGAATCGAGTTACTTGGAAGGTCTTCAAAACACTGCAAAACAGTGGCAACCGTGTTGTCAGAATTGACCCTTTTAACAATTTTTCTTCTCTTTCGAGAAGAAAATGCCTCGTTATTTGCACGTAAATTGCGTTCCAATCTTGCAAATATTTTTAAGCTTGGAATTACACGTTCGGGGTATCTCTGGGCGTATAACTGAACTGCTCTTCTAGGGTTCTTTTGAGATTCCCATAAACTAATAACATGTCGACTTTTTCGTTGTGCGTGAACATTTTTCAAAGTCAAATGACAACAAAACAATATTTTCTTTCAAAATTATTCGTACCGAACTATATTTTAAATTCAACTCACGACAGGCTTGCCGAATCGAGTTACTTGGATGGTCTTCAAAACACTGCAAAACAGTGGCAACCGTGTTGTCAGAATTGACCCTTTTAACAATTTTTCTTCCCTTTCGAGAAGAAAATGCCTCGTTATTTGCACGTAAATTGCGTTCCAATCTTGCAAATATTTTTAAGCTTGGAATTACACGTTCGGGGTATCTCTGGGCGTATAACTGAACTGCTCTTCTAGGGTTCTTTTGAGATTCCCATAAACTAATAACATGTCGACTTTTTCGTTGTGCGTGAACATTTTTCAAAGTCAAATGACAACAAAACAATATTTTCTTTCAAAATTATTCGTACCGAACTATATTTTAAATTCAACTCACGACAGGCTTGCCGAATCGAGTTACTTGGATGGTCTTCAAAACACTGCAAAACAGTGGCAACCGTGTTGTCAGAATTGACCCTTTTAACAATTTTTCTTCCCTTTCGAGAAGAAAATGCCTCGTTATATGCACGTAAATTGCGTTCCAATCTTGCAAATATTTTTAAGCTTGGAATTACACGTTCGGGGTATCTCTGGGCGTATAACTGAACTGCTCTTCTAGGGTTCTTTTGAGATTCCCATAAACAGACTTTTTCGTTGTGCGTGAACATTTTTCAAAGTCAAATGACAACCAAACAATATTTTCTTTCAAAATTATTCGTACCGAACTATATTTTAAATTCAACTCACGACAGGCTTGCCGAATCGAGGTACTTGGATGGTCTTCAAAATATTGCAAAACAGTGGCAACAGTGTTGTCAGAATTGACCCTTTTAACAATTTTTCTTCCCTTTCGGGAAGAAAATGCCTCGATATTTGCACGTAAATTGCGTTCCAATCTTGCAAATATTTTTAAACTTGGAATATCACGTTCGGGGTATCTCTGGGCGTATAACTGAACTGCTCTTCTAGGGTTCTTTTGAGATTCCCCATAAACAAATAATATGTCGACTTTTTCGTTGTGCGTGAACATTTTTCAAAGTCAAATGACAACAAAACAATATTTGTCAACCATTAGTTTAATTATTGACAGATGCGATTTTTTTTTGTTTCCAGAGGCTACTTGTTTAAATCGTGACGATTGGGAATTATCGATAACACTTTTTTTTACAAATTTGCTTATAATTTTTGAACGGAAAAAGATAGCAATTTTTTTTCTTTACAAAATTTGTTCAGAAAAATTAGCTCTTTTTAAGTATGCCAAAATATAGGTATGTTTCTAGAAAAAAAAATCGATGACGTCATTACTTCAGTTTCCAAATATGGAAAAATATGCAAATTTGGCCTAAAATGGACCTTACTCAATCCCATTTAAGAACCTCTTTTCAGATTTTTTCTATCGTTTTTCCTTTTCTTATGATCGAGTTTCACTCACCCTGTACTACTACGGCTCAAAATGCGAGAGCCGTAGGCCAACATTAAACTGCATACATATGCTGCAGTATCGGCAACTATCGCGCCGATTCGTTTTTAACACGTTTCCTGCATACCGTCTGAAGGCTCAGAAAATCAGAGCCTACAGGCACGACGTACGGTGTGATGTATGTACGTGCACTTGTAATAACTTATTTTACGCGTAGTATATAACTAACAAATACAAAAATAATAATAGGGAAAAAGTTGAAAAGCATTAATATAATGTATTTTTAATCATGCAGTAAAATGATTTTTTCTAATAACGACTGGGAGGCTCGAGCCCCTGAGCCCTTATAGTGCAGCCGCCACTGACTTTAACAAAAAACAACACTTTGTACTTTTATTATTACATATTAGACCAGACTCGGTGGTGTAATGCTTAACGCACTTGCCAATGAATTCTAACGGGTAAAAAATCTGAAATTGCACCTTCTGTAGGATAGGAAGCAAAACCGTAGGTCTCGTGCCACTGCGATGTGTGACGCGTTAAAAATCACTACTGGAGTTGGAAATACCGCAGATAGGCAAAATTCATAGGGAGTATAGAGGGCCAAAGATGGTCTGAGTGCATAGAGATGCTTAGAAAACCGAGTCCTAGATTTCACTCAATCACAACATTACATATTAAGTAAACTGAATAAAAATTAAACTAACGAACATTTTTATTTCATATTATTTGTGCTGTTTTAACAGAATTGAAATAGTTTTAGCATCAGTGGTTAGTACACTATTCTTTGATTCACCTTGTATAAGCATCGAAAGTAGTTCAAATGACACCTCCAACTTGCTCAAATTGAAAGAATATTTTGACATCTCAGAATTCTAGATAACAAGTGTTGTTAAAGAAGTATTTGCCTATCAATAATAACATTGTTTACTATTATGCTTTCCGACAATAAAGGTGAGTAATATACGCAAGTTCACTTTATAAAATAACATTTTAATTGTTTACGCATCTATCACTGTAAGATTATAAAGAGGCAGATTACAAAGAAGAACTAACTACAGAAAAATTTGTATATATCAACATGGATACCTTATCTGATATGAATGAAGATGTCAAACCTGATGTTACCAGTGTGACTTGGCTATCAAATTTAACCAATTTTACATCCGATATCCGGCATCAAACCAAAATCAACGAAGAATTATCTCAGACCGAGTTGGAAATGAACGGTAAATTTGTATTATACACCTAAATTCAAGCACAAGCAACTAAATAATAACAAAACAGTTATAAGTAAGTTACTGGGCTGAAGTTGCATACGTATTTAGACACGTATCTGACAGTTGTACACTATGACACAAGTAATTAAAAATTTTCTAAATTATCGTTTTAAGCCTTTCTGGCGTCTTTTAGAGCATTAGAGCGAAGATTGAGCAATTATATCCTGGTTAAATTAAATACCACCAAAAAAGTACAAAACAATTTAAAACATTTTTTTAGTTATGCGATTTGTCCTCTCTAGCGACCTTATCCACCCACTAGAGAAGACCTTCCTTAATAACTTGCACCAAGCCGTTTTTCAAAAGTGTTGAAAGTCTGTGTCCAGCCAAATTTTAAGAACATGTTAAATTGTTTATTTCGAAAGTATGTACCATCGTGATAAAAAAAAACTAAATCATCAAAAATTTAGCTTTGTAAATCATATTCTTAGGTCTTATTTAAACAAAAAATGTCATAATGGCAGTTGGCATTTAGATAGATTTTAAACAATGCCACAATTAAATGCATTTCAAAAAGCAATTATTGTAACCCGATTAACCGATGGTGTAAGCGTAAGGGAAATTTCAAACAAACTCAAGGTTAATAAAAACACCATTCTACTGGCCAAAACGAAGATTCGTGAAACTGGATTCTTAAACAGAAGACGAAGGTCAGGTCGAAACAGAATTTCGGATTTCAGGACAATCAACTGGTTGATTTTCTTCAAGAAAATTCTTTTCAAACAACAATTAGGGCTAAGGAAGAGACAAAATTTCTGGGATCCTTTGTTACTGCTCGACGAAGAATTGGAGAAAGTGTTTTATTTAATCGAAATTCGGCGAACAAAATTTTTTTAACAGAAGCAGACGAACAGTTTAGGATGAAGTTTGCTCAACAACATATACGACATCAAAATGACTTCTGGGAGAGTGTTGTGTTCTCTGATGAAAAAACATTTCAGTCATATCATAATGGCACTTTAAGAGTTTATCGGTCGTAAGAGCAAGATATCAACCTTCATATATGCGAAAAGTAAATTCAGCTGGTCATTTTTTGGTAAACGTTTGGGGATGGATTAGCGCTAGAAGTCCAAGTGTAATGGTAAACGAGAGACTAACTGGTGGCGTGTATCGCAGGCTGTTGGAAGAATGTTCACTACCTTCTGTTCAACCGGTCCTCAGAGACAATTTTATTTTTCTACATGACAATTACCCAGTCCGGAGAGCACAGATAGTCCGAGAGTTCATTAATGCTCATGGCATAAATGTATTCCATTGGCCATCGAAGAGTCCAAATTTAAACCCGATTGAAAATGTGTGGGGAAGAATGACCAAATTAATGTACAGAAATAACTTTAGACCATAGAACAGCGAAGAATTGCAGCAAACGATTGTAGAAGCATGGTACCAAATTAGGTCTGAATTTATTAATTAATTGGTGTTGTCTATGCCCAGACGTTTACAAAATGTTATTATTATTATTATTAGCCGTTTAGATCTCGCTGTCGGGCAAAGTCTTCCCCCATCGGTTTCCAATTGGTTTTGTTTCTCGTCTCTCACAACCATGACTGTCTTGCTGCTTCTGCTATTTCTGCTTCCCATCTCTGGTGTGGTCTCCCTCTTTTTCTTTGTCCATCCCTTGACCTCCATTTTGTCGTTCTCAGGGCCCAGCTTGTTGTGGGCAGCCGACCTATATGTGCTGCCCAATTCCATTTTAAGTGTTTGCATACTTCCACAATATCTTTTTTCCCCATTCTTCTTTATTCTCACTTTGTCACTTGAAATTTAACATGGATCTTTCCATTTTTGATTGCGTTACACTTAGTTCCTGATATAGTTTCTTATTTAAAGTCCATGTTTGAGCACCATAAGTCATGGTCGGGATTACACAATTGTGAAATACACTTCTTTTTAGATTTATGGAGATATCACTATTTTTTAAAATATGTTTTAGGGACCAGAAGCGCTTCAAAATCATGTCGATTCTTCTATAAATTTCCCGCTCGGTTCTGCTCCCAAAAGAAATAGCTTGCCCATAGTATAAAATTTCTTGGACATATTTTGCAGTTTCATATCCCAGTACTAAATCGTTTGATAGTGTCTTTGACATTAAGTTAGTTTTTTCGAAGTTTATTTTTAGGCCCGTCTTACTGCTTTCTTCACGTAATTCCTTTAGCATTAACTTTAGTGTTGCACTAACTTCAGCTAACAGGATCACGTCGTCGGCTAATCTCAGGTTTGATATCCTTTTACCACTTATATCGATGCCGTATTTTTCCCATTTTAAGTTGCGGAAAATGTCTTCTAAAGTGGCTGTGAATAGGTTAGCAGACAGGGGTCGCCTTGCTTTACTCCTCTTTCAATGTTAAAGTACTCTCCATCTCTTTCTAGTCTTATTTTTGCTTTCCCTTCTTTATATAATTCTTCAATGATTCCGACATACTTTGCTGGAACTCCCTGATTTATTAAGGCCTGGATCATAGCACCATGTTCTAAGCTGTCAAAGGCTTTGGAGTAATCCACAAATGCTAGATGGATAGGTTTGTTGTATTCTTGGCATTTTTCCATTATTTGAGTAATTGCCTGAAGGTTGTCCATTGTTGAGTACCCACTTCTAAATCCTGCCTGCTCTGGTGGTTGGTTTCCATTCAAAATATTAATTATTCTTCCTTTAATAATGGTTGCAAATATTGTGTACAAGGTTGGTATAAGGCTAATTAGTCTGTAATTTTTTATCACTTCTTTACTACCTTTCTTATGCAGTAATATTATGGTAGTAGCTTTCCATTGTTCTGGTATTTCCTCGTCCTGTATTATTTTGTTAAGAAGATCTTTTAATATCTCTATGGCTTCCTCGGGTAGCCATTTTAATTGTTCGTTAGATATTCTGTTTTCTCCTGGGGCTTTGTCTTTCTGTAGCGTACCTATAGTTTTCTTTATTTCTTCTACTTCTATTTCATGCCAAGCATTTGTTTCATTTAGTTCGTTTATTTCCCCGATCCTGGAAACCTCTGTGTTTCTACTGCTGCTAAATATATTTTTATAGTGTATGCTTGTAACTTGGATTATCCCTTTTCTAGTTCTTTCCTCTTCACCTATCTTGTTTATTAACGTGCTGATCCATTGCTTCCCTTTACCGAGCTTGTTCCTCAGTTTCCTTATTGAGCCCGTTTCCTCCATCATTTCTTCTATTTTTCCTTTCTCATAACGTCTTATATCTTTGCGGATTTCTCTCTTTGTTTGTTTGTCGAGTTCTGCGTATTCTACCCTGGATCTGATATCCTTCCCTTTTTCATTTCTTCTCTCTTTTCTATTAATTGTTTGTTGTTTTTAGTGTAAAAGGCGTGCTACTGGCGTAAAAGTTGTGAATGAGATCCCGAACATCCATTTTCATCAACATTGGCAGTTTTTGGTTATTCCTAAGGCGCTTTTTTGGTGCGCTAATTATATTTTCTTTGTCGTCCTTACATATCAGCTGCACAGTACTTAGGCTTATATTTGCAACAGGAATCAAAGGCCCACCGTTTCTTCGTTCTTATTTAAAATAATTTATTATATTAAGTACTAACTGTTTCGATTGCAGAAACAAAAGACCTAGTTTTGTTGCCATTGTAGATTAATAAATTTTCACAAAAAATCGAAAAACAACTGTCGCAAAAAGCTCACAAATTTCACTTCTAAACACAAATATTAACACTCTCTCTTATGATCATCAAAGAGAAACTGCACTGGAACATGTTACTAAAATGAGGGTTAATTACTTACCTTTCTTAGAAACTAATGTATTAAGTGCGTGCATTATGATAATTGCATATTAATGTGTCATTCCAGCATTATTTTAAATGTAAACAACATTTTTTGAAATTCCGGGAGGGCAAGAACTAAATTTGCTTTAAAAAAGGTTAAAAAGTTTTTCTTCATCTGTAACAAAAGTAACTCTAGAAATCACCTGTTTTGGAACCACTGAACACTGAAGTGCTATCTCTTTTCGTTTTACAAGTCACCGCAGTGCATTTCATAAACTTTAGAGCGGCAATTTACAAGACTTGCGCTCGCTGTAATAGCCTGTACGGCCGGCCTCGTAGTTCTAGTGGTTAGCGCATCTGCCTTTAGATCCGAGGGATGCGGGATCGAACCTGGCTGAGGAAAAATCTGAAAATGCGCCTTCTGTCGGATAAGAAGTAAAGCTGTAGGTCCCGTGTCACCGCGATGTGTGACACGTTAAAAATCACTACTGGAGTTGGAATTACTCCTGATAGGTAAAATTCTTAATTAGGGTGTACAATGGGCCAAATGTGGCCTAAGTGCATAGAGATGCTTGGAAAACCGCGTCCTAAATCTCGCTCTTTCAAGCCACCAGTCAATAGCCTATATGAATTAAGGAGCTAGAAAGAGATCAATATAACTATACAAATGTTATGGAACGAGCAGAATCATATCTCAGAAATTTAAAAATTTACTTGGTTAACAATGAGGTTTCAATGATTTTGATTTAATAAATAAGGTGTCTCAACACTGCGCAAGCACCACAAACGACGATCACGATTATGATGATTGATGAAATAGGGAATGATTCAATGATTAACTTTGTGGCTTCATCGAACGGAAATTATTAAAGAGGAACTGTTTTGATATGGGCTGTTCCTCATTAGGAAAAACGTGATACGAGTAGGCTGGTACACGTTGTTAAGGAAGGTCTCCTGTAAAGGGATGCTGCCGATAAAGAGGAGAAATTGTGTAACTCCGAAACATTTTTTTTATTGCTTTTTTTGTGAATGGGCGTTTTACTAAGTAGTTGTATTAGACACCCCTGGAGGCAGGCCTATTATTATGTTACGTAAACTCATTGCTCGGGTTAATTTCCGACCACTGACCATAACTCCCCGCCTCCCCTAGGTCAGGCAGATGCACCTGGTGCTTTCCAAATATACGATTTAGCGTGTTCTTAAAAATTACCTGGACGGAGATTTTCTACACTTTTTGAAAAACGGCTTGGTGCAAGTTGTTTAGGAAGGTATTGTCTAGAGGATGGATTTTTTCGTTCTTTTTGGTAATATTTATTTTGTCACCTGGAGGCGTATTGTACTCATCCTGATTAGTTGTCACACCCAGTCAGTGACCTTAGTGCCCTGTACCAAAAGATACAGGTATACACTGTGTTTGTGCTGAAATTTTTCGGCTCTACTTGAGGGAACCTGAATATGCGTTGTCTTTCGCTGCTGCTCAGAATATGCATTGCCGTTTCTGGTTCCTGGTTGCAGAATCTGCTCTAAGGTCTTCGTTAATTTTCGTGATCTTCCGCGGGCATCCCTTTACAGCCATGTGTCCCGTTAGGAAACCCGTGACGATCCTGAGCTGTATTCTGCTTAGGGCAAACAGTTCTGTGGCTCTCTTTATGAATGGTCCGTTAATAAACGCCTTGCTGTGGTTTAATCCTGACCTGTTGGTCCAGTCAGTTTTTTGTTGCTCGCCGATCCACTTGTTTACGTAGCTACGGATAGTGTTCTTAGGTAATCCCAGGGCAGGTTCCGGACCCAGGGTTGGGGCCCATTTGACCCCTGTCTTGCGAATTCATCGGCTTCTTTATTGCTTCGATTACGTAATGACCTGGAACCCACAGCAGTCTCACTGTGTTCTGTGCTGCTAGGTCATTGAGTTCGTCAAAACATTCGCAGACCAGTCTAAATGAGGCTTTTAAGCTCGCGAGAGCTTTCAGAGCCCCCTGGATGCTGTATAGAATATAGATACGCCTAGTTTTGTTCTTCTTCTTTATCTTTTTCCTTTTGTACCATTACAGTTTAGGGTTTTAACTAGAGTTCTCTGTCCATTTCTTAAACTCTCTTCTGTTCCTGGCCATGTTTTTTACTTCCGCGATTGTTTTTCCTCGTTTCTGTACTAGGTCTCGCATGTAGTCCTGCCATTGTATCCGTGGTCTACTTTTTTTCTTTTTAACTTGTATAATTGTATAATTTTTTTTTCTACATTTACTTGCATTCATTTTTCCTCTAAACAAGTTGTCCAAATCTTGATTTTCCTTTTCATTTCTGCTTGGGTCAGAGAGGTGAGCATTATATCGTCTACATATTCTAGAATCTAGATCGAAAGTTTTAATCGACGGTAGATTTCGATGTCCTATTGTTGACGGTCTTGTTTTTGTTTTCTTTAGTATATGCACCATAAAAATTATAAACGGGAGTGGGCTGAGGCTGTCCCCCTGTTTCATGCTTTTTTCCATTTTAAAAATTTCTTATTTTTCTCCATTTAATTTTAATGCCCCTTTCACTTCTGTGTATATATGCTCTTTATTGTCCTTTGTATTTTGGGTGTTGTTTCAATTGCTGCTAGTGCTTTCCATATTTCTTGTTTGGGCACTGTATCAAAGGCTGCGGTTAAGTCTAAAAACGTTAGGTATAGGCGTTTATTTCTCTCTATCAGTTTTTCAGTTAGTGTTTTCAACGTACAGATACGATCTTACGTCTGTCTTCCAGGCCGGAAAGCTACCTGTTCTTCCTCCAATTTGCCTTCTACTTCTGCTCTTAATCTCTTTTCTACAATTTTGGTAGATGTACACCTTAAGGGTTACTGGTGATAAGCATACTGCCCGGTAGTTTTTGCAATTCGTCGTTTCTCCTTTTTTGTTGATGGGTATTATGAGTTGTACTCCCATTCATCTGATGTATTCTCTGTGTCCCATGCTAGTTTATATATATATATATATATATATACATATCCCAGAGCCATGTAGTCATTTTTTTCCACCTTTCTTTATTCGTTCTGGCGTTACATTATTCTCTACCGCAGCTTTCCAGTTTCTTAGTGTTCTAATGGTATCTTCTACTTCTTCTTTTGTTATATCGTTTTCTTCGTTTAAGTTTTCATCTATATGTCTTCTTTCTGTTTGATGTTGATTATTTACTCCCTCTTCTTCCTTGAATTTGGGCTCGTAGAATTGTTTCCATGTTTGTAACCTTTCTCTGTTATTCGAGACCACTTACCCTCATTATTTTTTATATTTCTTGTTTGTTTCCGCTGGCTGCCCTTCAATTTCTTTACAGTGTTCCAGAAGATTTTCTGATTTTCTTTGAAGTTTTATTCTATCTTCTTGCCGACCTTCTCCCATGAGTCTGCTTCGCCTGTTTAATCATTTCCTTTGCTTCGTTCTTGTTCTGGTGATATTTTTCCTTGTCTTCCGTTTTGCTTTGTTTATATTTCATCCAAGCTGTCATTTTCTCTTTCACTTTCTGCCGTACTGTATCATTCCACTAGCTTGTACTTTTCTTTGTAATTTATCTTCTTTGTCCCTCAAGCTTCTTCTACTGCTTTTAGGATGGATTCTCGCAGTTTCTGCTATTTAGAGTGTATGTCTCTTGCTTTTCGTTTTGTATTGGTAGTGTGGTTAATTTGTCTGTTTTCTCTGATATTCTTCTTGTTTTCCGGGTTTTTCTAGCTCTTCTAGTTTAATTCTCTCGTAGCTTCTCTGCATTTCTTTCTTGGGTGTTTTAAAAATGGTATATGTTATCAGTAGTTTATGCTCCGTTGATAGTTCTGCTCCTCTTATGACCTTGACATCTTGTATAGCTTATCTCATATATCTTGCATAGGTTATATAACCTATTATAGATTTTTGATATCTTCCGTCTCCTTCGTGGGTTATTTTATATATCATTTTGTGGTTGTAGAAAGAGTTTCCGATTAAAATATGGTTCAGGATGCAGAATTCTATCATTATTTGTCAATTTTTGTTTATGGTTTCTTTTCCCCATCCCAGGTCATTATCCTTTCCTGTGCGGGCGTTCCAGTCTCCTATTTATTTTTTGTTTGCATTTTTTCCATTACTGTGCTATTTTTGTTAGCCCTTGTATTATTTTCTCGCGCACACTGATGTATCGCGTATTTGGAATGCTGATGAAGTGATGAATATTTACCAAGTGAGAAGCTAAACTTCATATTTAACTTTGCGCTATGTATTCCTGCTCCAGTACCCGTCTCGGTTTTCGAACTGTCCGTGTACCAGATCAGGCTACCAGGCGGAAGGTTCTACCTGGGTTCTTTCTACTCTGTTCGATTCGGAATTATTACCTCAAAAAGTGTGGCTACGAGGTGTCTTGGAGTCATATGGTCCGCCCCATTTCAAATGCAGGACCCCCTATGTTACCAATCAGCCTTTGTTTGTCAGCGCCTTTTCCATCCTCCAGATAAGATGATGTAGGGCTGTTTCTGTTGACAGCCCTGCCCTGTAGGCGAACTGGTCGCGGTGTAGAGCAGGGATCTCCAAACTTTTTAGCCTAAGGCCACACTGACTTCTCCCGTAAGTCCCAAGGGTCAAGGCCATCATAAAAACATACTGTAGTTTTGAATTACGCGCAAATTTTCGCACTGGGACTAGCCGGCGAGTGAGATATCTATGGCGCATGGACTCCGCTCCGTTCGCAATTTCGGTTGGTACTCACGGGCAAATGTCAAGGACATTTCCTTGCGGCGGAGATAGCCGATGCTGGCGCTGTGCGTTACGTATTGTTGTTACGACTACTTACGACCATGCTAAATGTATAGTAGTGACATCTTGCAGAAAGTAGAAAAGTTAAGTGCAGGACGTCGCAAAGCTACAGTAGTACAGCGCCATCTTGTGGGGAGCGGCGGAATTACGCAAGAACGTTAATAATGCTTGGTTAGTCAAAGTGTACAACGCCATATTGTAGCGAGTAGCACAGCTAGAGCGTGTTCTGGAAAAGTTCTGCTGCGTGATCGCTTGTCTGGAAGATTCGAGAACTTTCGAGAGTTTTCGAATATGTTCTACGCACCGAGGACGCGTGGTACAAATATGGGAGACAACCGAGAGTTGGTCAGTTCCAAAGTTTGAACTCGGAGCGACAAGTGCGATCTGAAAAGCGAAAAATACAGAATGGTTAATCGTGAGTGTTTAATTTAATTAAAAGTGTCTTGAAGATAAATTCAGTGCATTTTGTTTACACCAGAACAACTGCTCTTAATAGTATTAATTGGCATTATTTTGATTTGAAGTTACGTCCCTTTTATGTGGATTTGTATAAATATGGAAAAGAAACGAATGACAGATAGTAAGTGCAGAACATTTAAAGAGCATTGGGGATATCAATATTTCGTGATTGAGTCAAGTAATAAGGCAATGTGTATAATTTGCAACGAAACAATATCAGTCCTCAAAGAATACAATATAAAACGTCATTATGAGACTAAACATTTTCATAATTATTCCAAATTTACAGGAAGCCTACGGTTAGAAAAATATGAATATTTGAAACGCGGGTTGAAATCTCAACAATTGTTGTTTTAAGAAAGTAAATGCTGAACAAGAAGTAGCAACTCATGCTAGTTTCCGCGTGGCTCAGTCAATAGCGAAACATGGTAAACCATTAACTGACGGCGAATTAATTAAGGATTGCATGATTGCAGCCGCAGAAGAAATGTTTGACAGCAACCACTGTGGCTCGAAGAGTAGATGATATTGCAGAAAATATATTATCTCAATTGTCTGGCAAAAATCGACACTTAGAGTGGTTCTCTTTGGATCTGGATGAATCAACAGATGTTTCAGATACTGCTCAGGTGTTACTTTTTATTCGAGGGATAGATAAAAATTATGCAGTGTATGAAGATCTTGCCGTTCATAGCATTCACGGCACGACCACTGGAGAAGATATTAGTTGAAAATGCTGTTCAGAAAAACAATCTTCAATAAAAAAAATTGAAGTGTATCAACTGATGGTGGCAAAAACATGTGTGAAAAAATAAAGGTGTCGTTATCAAAGGCCGTAGAAAATGACGGTGGTTGAAAACCATTAATTGTACATTGCATCATTTATCAACAGTCTTGGTGCGGAAAATGCTTGGAGATTTTCTTGAATGAAAGGAATTGTCCTCTGGCTGAGTTACAAAAAAATGAGTGTTTATGGAAGTTATCATTTTATACAGATTTAACTAAACATATGAATGACCTTAATTTAAAATTACAAAGAGAAAGCCAGATTCTGCCTGATTTATACACTCATATTAAGTCGTATCGACAAAAATTGTTTTGTTTCAATCTCAGTTGAACAAAAAATGTTTCACACATTTTAATACATGCCAAACATTCAGTCAGCAGACTGAGACTCCATTTCCGGTAGATTTCGCTTTTGAGGCTTTGGGTGCTTTAAAAATAAATTTTGAGTTCCTTTTTTCAGATTTTGATGCAATTGCAAACGATATCAAGATTTTTCAAAATCCTTGTAACGCCGATATAGAAACCCTTGTCCCACAACTTCAAATGGAAATGATTGATTTGCAGTGTAGCGCTATTTTTAAAGAAAAATATTTAAAGTCATCATTGCTGGAATTTTATAAGAGTCTTCTACTCACACAGTTTGATCACTTGCATAAATTTGCCCGTGGCTTTTTTTCCGCTTTCGGCACTACTTATTTGTGTGAAAAAACATTCTCCAAAATGAAATAAGTATACAAAAAATATTTACTGATCCAACAAAATTAACTGACGAGCATTTGAAGTCGCTGCTGATGATTTCTACTAGCAAACTTGATCCACGACTGCAAACAACTGTCAGTGGAAAGTTACAGCTACATAAGTCTCTAATCATTAATTACAGTTAAAATGTTCAATTTCGTTATGTATGTCAGTTATTGTGTTTCTTAATTGGTCGTTAAATAAAAACATCTGATCATTATTTTGTATGATTTATTTACATTGTAAATTTTACAATGAAATCAAAATAAACTATGGCGGGCCGGATACCGGACATGTCCGGATTGGCGGTGCTCGCGGGCCGATGTTGGCCCGCGGGCGGTAGTTTGGAGACCCCAGGTCTAAGAAAAGCTACTAAAGTATTTTGAACATAGTTTTGAGTTTGAAACACGAATTGCAATGTATTTCCAATGATGTAAGTTACTTTTTAGAGCTGTTTTTTCTTGGGTATTGAAGAAGGTACTCATAGAGTTGACAAATTTGTCATAGAATGGTTTAACAACTCGTTTAACCGCATACAAACGTCCTGGTCAATATAAGTGTTAAACGTCTACTAGAAAAATGTGTTTAATACAAAGCCGATGTAAAAGAAGAAACAATTTTTTCTTTCATGAACAACGAGGTTCTTTGTATATGGTGAGGTTTTACGGCTGCTGTCGTCTCTGATTTTTCCAAACACGTTTATCTCTTCATTCGAATTCATCGAGTCTACTGCTCGCCATCGCTTCTTCCACTTCTTGCCTCCAGATTTTATTAGATCTACTAGGTTTGCGCAGTTCTTATGGAATCCAATCCTAGATCGTTTTAGGGTATTTATTTGACGGCATCCGTTGTACATACCCGTACCAAACTAACTGTTTGATCTCATTGGTGATGCTCAATACTGGCCCGCGGGCCGTAGTCTAGATACGCCTGGTGTACAGCACTAATTACAAGTATGCTTTCCCTAATATGCCTGTTGAGCAGTTTCTCCATTGTCATGTGTATAATTACTTAATCTTCGCCCCACTGGCCGTAAAATACGCTAAAAAGGCGTGAAAACGATAATTTGGAAAAGTTAAACATACTTGCGTACATCTGTCAGGTACGTATCCAAATACGTATATAACTTCAGCCAAATACTTTAATATATTAATACAGGAAACTTGGCCGAAAAACTCGTGACACTGACTGCAGCGATCCGTGCGGCTTGGTGGGCCACTAAGATTTGTATTTGGAAGCTGTCGAAAACATTTGTGGCACATTTAAAGCAAATGCCATTTACTTTCTTATAGCAAAACCCTCATTTAATTAATAATATTTGATAATTATGATATTTTACTTTACTTTGTAAGTTTAATAAGTTTATAACATTTTGTAGGGTTAGGTTTTTAACTATTAAAATGAATTTAAAACAGTAATCTGTAAATTTATTATCCAAATTTTCTGAAACTTGCCCACCGAACTGCTTAGATGACGCCACTATCAATGTCTCGCATTTCATCATGCTAAACTTATATGAGTTTCCTGTATTAATATATTAAAGTATTTGCTTCAACCCAGAAGGAAAGTTTCGGTATTTTTACAATGCATGCCAATGTAATCTGTAGCAACCATAGTAATATGAAAACTTCCATTATAATTGTAATTTAAGTTGTAATATAAATAAATATTAGTAGTTTAATGATGTGCTGGAGAACTTATTTCTTAATTGTTATTTATTTAAAACTGGTAAAAATCAGAAGCCTATTTAAAATGATTTTATACTAGTTTAGTTACTTACATAATATTTAGTAACCCACTTATTAGCATGTACATGTGTTACAGTAAAACAGGAAGAGATGCAAACATCGGAATTGCCTTCAGAAATGTCCGAATTAAAGTGTGATGCTGAATACAATAATGATTGGTCCATTAAACTGGAATCATTACATGAAGAATTAGATATAAAAGCTGAAATCTGTAGTAAAAATGAAGATCATGTAATAATAGAGCCGCCATTGAAATGTATCATGTATCAAAGTGTTGAGACTCATACGGCGGAAAAATTATATAAATGCGCTGTATGTGTCTTTGAAAGTGCATACAGGAATAGCTTACGAACGCATATGAGCACTCATACAGGAGAGAAACCTTTCAAGTGCAATGTGTGTGACTATGAAAGTGCACGAAAGAATCAGTTGAGAATACATATGAGAACTCATACAGGAGAGAAACCCTTCAAGTGCAATATCTGTGACCATGAAAGTGCACACAAAAATAGCTTACAAACACATATGAGCACTCATGCAGGAGAGAAACCTTTCAAGTGCAATAAGTGTGACTTTGAAAGTGCACAGAAGAATAGCTTGCAAATGCATATGAGAACACATATAGGAGAGAAACCCTTCAAGTGCAATATGTGTAACCATGAATGTGCACAGAACAGTAGCCTGCAAAGACATATAAGAATGCATACAGGAGAGAAACCATTCAAATGTAATGTATGTGACTATAAAAGTCCAAGCCAGAATAGGTTGCGAAGACATATGAAAACGCATACAGGAGAAAAACCCTTCAAGTGCCATATATGTGACTTTAAAAGTGCACAAAAGGGTCACTTGCAAACCCATATGCGCACTCATTCAGGAGAAAAACCCTTCAAGTGCCATATGTGTAACCATGAATGTGCACAGAACAGTAGCCTGCGAAGACATATAAGAACGCATACAGGAGAGAAACCCTTCCAGTGCTATATATGTGACTTTAAAAGTGCAGATAAAACTTACTTGCAAGAGCATATGAGAATTCATACAGGAGAAAAACCTTTCAAGTGCAGGATGTGTGACTATGAATGTGCACAAAAGTCAAACATGCGAATGCATATGAGAACTCATACAGGAAATAAACCCTTCAAATGCCGTATGTGTGACTATGAAAGTGCACGCAAGACTAGCTTACGAATGCATATGACAACTCATACAGGAGATAAACCCTTCAAATGTAGTATGTGTGACTTTGATAGTACACGCAAAACTAGCTTGCAAATGCATATGAGCACCCATACAGGAGAGAAACCATTCAAATGTAATGTTTGTGACTATAAAAGTGCAGGCCAGAATAGGTTGCGAAGTCATATGAAAACGCATACAGGAGAAAAACCCTTCAAGTGCCATATATGTGACTTTAGAAGTGCACGCAAGGCTAACTTGCAAATGCATATGAGCACCCATACAGGAGAGAAACCATTCAAATGTAATGTATGTGACTATACAAGTGCAGACCAGAATAACTTGCGAAGTCATATGAAAACGCATACAGGAGAGAAACCCTTCAAGTGCAGTGAGTGCGACTTTGAAAGTGCATGGAAGCGTAGCTTCCAAGAACATATGAGAATTCATACAGGAGAAAAACCTTTCAAGTGCAATATATGTGACTTTGAAAGTGCCCGCAGAAGTAATTTGCGAAAACATATAAGAACTCATACAGGAAAGAAGGAAACGACTTGAATGCAGAATTTATTTCCCATGATCGTATGCAGTAGTATGAAGATTGAAGGTCAAGTAAGAAAAATGTTTGATAAAGATCGATAAAAGTACATTTGAACTAGGTGATCCAGTCTTGCTGAAAACCAATCCGGTGGCTACTACTGATCGGCGAATTTTAACCTAAAGTGTCTTTGCTTTACAAGGGACTCTACAGAGTGAATTTACATTCACCAGGAAATAAATACACCACACCCGACCCTGCACCCAACCAGGTTAAAGGTACTTAGAATTTAAGTAACTTAAAATAATATGACAACCACTCAGTTCTTGCAAAAGTGGAGGAAATCGGAGAAACGTTTCGGACAACGCCGCCTTGGTGGGAACAGCCCTAATACAAGCATTCTTGTGTGATCCAGCTGCTAAACAACATGGGAAAAAACGCTTCTTGAAAGATTCCCGGTTAAGTAAAACCAATTGTCTGCAGACGGTATTTTCTTTAATAAATGTATTGAACTTTTCTAGTGTTTTATTTACAAATTCGGCTCGGCTACTTTAGATACGAACCTGCGACGGTCAAAGTCGCAAAAATAAACACAAAAAGTCTCAGTATTGTTACACAATCGAACTTTAGAAAGCAGAAGGCGATTATATCGGTACCAAAGTTGCATCTTTCAACAGCCCAGGTAAACTGTTTGTAAGCAAATGCAAGTACCGTGGTCCAGTTAAATTTTCCTGAAAGAAATGTGGTCCAGTAATACATTGACATGAAAACCTAACAGAAAACGTGTAATACCTATCCAGTGTGAATTTTCTTGGTGGTGCAAGTTATGTCTATTGACTTCACGATTGTTTGAGAATTTTGCGTCATCGCTAAGTAATACATAATTTAAAAAAGATCCAAAAGAAGTAAGAAATTACATAATTGCAATTTTCTCTGAGGGTAATTTCCATGCTAACCCACTGCTTTCGTCGTGCCTCGGAGAGTACTTAAAACCATTGGTCCCCCTAGGTTAGTGCGTCACGGCATTGACTACCTTAAACAAGGTTAAAATAACAGCTGGGTGCGGAACCGAGCCTTTGGATATCCCCGCAAACATTACCCATACGCACTTTGTTTTTGCCAAAGTAGCGTGGTAGGGATGAAACACATTTCTTTTCAGAATTCTACTAATAAAAGTTTGTGCTTAGATTTCTTTGATTTATACGTGGGTATTCTAATAAACTGCCTCTAATGCTGTTAGTTCATTTAACATGTTCGTGATCGTCCTGGGCCTATATCTTCCGGAGGTAACAAATTTACCTTTGTTTTTTTAAAGAAGTTCGAAGGCGTCTAAATATCTTTTGCGGACGATAGTCTTGCGGTTAAATAGCGCCTGACAAATAAATTGCTAGCTGCGGCCATATTTTCGCGGAATTTACCAAAAGTAACCATTCTGATTATTTCAAAATATCTTACTTACAATTTAAGTATATTGACAGCCTCACTTAGTATTGTCAAAGTAAGCACCATTAATAAATTTAATCAAGTTAAATCAAAGTTATTTTGGTTGCCATTATGTATGTATGGAAGGTTGCGTCAACTATTTCTAAGGAGGGAAAACTTAGCTAGCCTACCCTGTAGATTGTTCATTAGCGCTTTCTTTTATGACTTATTTCACACACAACTTCTGGCGGTAGAAAAAATTTGACATAATTACCTTTAGTGTCCGAATTCACTAAAACTCTAGAACTAGACTTATGTTTCAAAACATTTTCTATTTTTCGCCTTTTTTGCCTAGGCCCAATTTCATTCCAAACCAAACCATTTTTAGATGTTATTTTCTAATTATTTACGTCGGAGATGTCATTTTCAGCTTAAGAGAGATTACTTACTGCTTACATCACTCAGTACTTCAACATTGTCCTCAATTTCTGATACATCTGAATAACTTTCGTCTTCAAGACTGATGTTTTCAGCAAGTTCTTCTTGCTCTGCTTGTGTAAGGTAACGAGTACATGAAGCCATTTTGAGCATCAACTTGTAAACACAAGAGGCTGCCGAGAAATAACAAACACAACTAGTTTCCTTAAATTACGCTTACCACCACCTTCCGCCACCCGCGATGTTGTCGCCAGCAAACGATGGAAGCACGTACCTACTAAAGTATTTTACCGTAAAAGCAACTTGACAACAAAAAATACAAACACGTTGATACGTTGTTTACCAAACGGGATGTATTCACACCCCAAGTCAAATAATGCCAAAAAAATTTATTTTGAAAACACCAAGGTTGGAAATTTTAGTGTCCTATACTAAGCACATGTAGAAACAATGTCCTAGAAGGACAATACCGGAAAAAACTAATTAAAAGTTATACACAACAACGTAACTCTGGGGTGTACTTATACTCCACTCGGTAATACGAAGGTTAAGGCCTACTGTATTTGCATGTGTAACAATGTTTTTTCATAAATTTGTCATATCTTGAAAGTTACGTGATATCAAACAGATATCATCTCTAGATCGGCTAATTTTGTGTTCTTTATATGATCCCACGCTATTCCATTATTGGGCGTTTTCACACTGGCCGACACGACACCGGCACGACAACGACAACGATGCCGGTGGACGCATAATCTCAGGTAAATAAATGGGAATGCTTTCACACTCGCCGAGATATCGGTATCGTGCCGTTACAGGCAACGACGTGTCGGCGAGTAGCAGTCACTCCACTGCTGTCGTCGGCGGTTACCGTTCATAAAGTGTGATTATTAAAAATCGTCTCAATATTATTCTGTGGCATGTACCGTAACTTAATAAATCATCAACTTGCTGGCATAAATGTCTAATTGGTGTTTTTGGAGCCTCGTCAATTCGTTGTCTTACAGTTTCAATTAAAACAGGTAGTATCTTCTTTGGCCTACCAGACCCTTCTTTCCTTCCAACACTTCCAGTTTCTGGAAAATTGCTGACTAAATTCTTAACCAAAGCATAAAATTTTCGGTATGTAAAAATTTCGTTGGGATACCTCTCTCGGAATTCCACAAAACAAAGAGGAATCGAATAGGTCAATTCTCCGTTAACTTGAAAGCCGTTCCGAAAGTAAAATTCAATAATGAATGCTCTTTGAAATGTATTAAAAATCATTTTAACAATCTGTCAGATTCGTATCAAAAATAAAGATAACTAATTTATCTGACATCAACAACATTCCTTTAGTCTAGTAAAGACGTGACTTTTCATTCCACAGCTTGCTGAGGCTCAGCTTTTTTGGATCTCTTGATATAACAAATAATATAAATACAATTTGTTAACTCCCGCCATGACGATTCCTCGAACAACGGCACACGGCAACTGTTATGTCGTGTCGTTGCATATGTGCAAATATTCTGCCGATATCGTGTCGGTTGGGTACTGTGTTGGATGTCGTGCCGGTGTCGGTGTCGGTATATGTGAAAACGCCCATTTGGGGTAATTGTATGCGTAAGAATGTGATCAAGAACTATATTAAACAACAAGGGTGAGAGAATACAACCTTGTTTCACTACTTTACTAATCTCAATCTTTTTCATTAAGTAACCTCTATGTAAAACTTGGCATGTTGCTTTATTATATATTAGCTTTATAATATTAATTAATTTTTCAGGGAAACCATAATTCTGTAAGATGTTCTAGGTACCTACAGGCTTTCATGTTTGAGGCTGTCAAAGACCCTTTCGAAATCTACGAAACATTGATCCAGTTACCTCTTTTATCTAATCTATTATCCCTCGCATGGTGTGGATCCAGTCTACACATGATGTCAGGCCGAAAACCTGCCTGTTCCTGTCTTAATAGTGGCTCCACCTTTTTAGTGATACGCTGATATATAATGTGAGAAAATATTTTAGTAACTCAACAAAGGAGGTAATCCCACTCCAGTTTCTACATTCTTTAAGATCGCCCTTTTTTGCTGGTTTTGTCACAATCCCTTCATCCCAATCTGCAGGTATTTTTTGATTTTCCCAAATCGCTTGAATAATAGGAAGTAGTAGTTTTGCGGATAATGTGACATCTATTTTATCCAGTGCTACGCGCCTGCTGAACAAGCAGATTTAGAAGAAAAGGAAAAGTAGATACTTACTATGAAGAACTGTCGAGTGCATTAATAAAAATGAGAATAGGAGATAGGTATTATTGGGCTAATGGGGGATATAAATGCGAAAGTGGGGAAGGACAATCAGAACTTGGAACAGGTTATGGGTCGGCACGGGTTAGGAATGAAAATTGAGAACGGCTAATAGGTTTGTGTGTAAATCGTAACCTAGTGATAGGAGGTACATTAATCTCGCATAAGGGCATACACAAGATTACCTGGGTATCCCCAGAAAAACGCACAAACAAGCAGATAGATCATATAACGACTAGCAGGAAGTGTTAAGGATCGCTTCTGAATGTGCGCAACAAACGTTCTGCAGACGTTGCAAGCGACCATCACTTATTGATAGCAGAAATTAAACCCAAAGTGAATAAAAAGAAGATAGCAGCACAAATTAAACACACGAGAAAATATAACCTAGAAAAATTAGCACAAGAAAGCATAATGAAAGTATGGAAGGAACGACTAGGAAAGGTGCAACAAAACCAACACAAGGAAGAAAGCCTGGAAGATAAGTGGAGTAGCTTAAAGGAGGGAATACATGGAATATCGGAGGAGATATTGGGAAGGAAAAGTGAAAATAACAAGGAATGGATCACAGAGACCTCATGGCAACTAATATATGAAAGGAAAGACATAAAGGCAAAACTAAACGCTGAAAACATTGTAAAATGAAAACAGCAGTTGGCAAAAGCATACGAAGAAAAAACAAAGCAGTAAAGAAAAATATCAAAAGAGACAAGAAGAATTGGATAAATAAGTTAACCGGCAACCCATCAGTATTAACATTAATTATCCAACAATTTGAGAAGTGGAAGAAGCAATAAAAAGTATGCGAAATCACAAAGCAACTGGGGCCGATGAAATTCAAGCAGAAATGTGGAAAGCAACTCTGAAGTAGCTGAGCTGAATTCATAAATAAAACACCAGAAAAGTTCAATACATCTATTAAAGAAAATACAAACTGCAGTCAATTGGTTTTACATAACCGGGAATCTTTCAAGAAGCATTTTTCCCATGTTATTTGGTAGTTGAATCACACTAGAATGGCTATATTGGGGCTACTCCCACCGAGGCTGGGTTGTCCAGAATGTTTCAACAACTTTCCCCACTTAAGCAGGCACTACGGTGTAGAAATTTGCTTCTGGATGTAAAATCATTTTGTACAGTCCTCATAAAGCAAACATTATTTAGGGGAAATTCGTTGTTGAGTAGTAGCTACCGGATTGCTTTTCAGCAAGATCAGATCGTTCATATATAATTTGTTTATAATTTTATTAAAATGCATTTTTCTTACTTGACCTGAGTCTTCAAACTATGGTGTAAGATTTTAACACATAAGTTTTGCATTCAAACGGTTTCTTTGTCCCCTGTATGAGTACTGATATGTCTTCGCAAGTTACTCTTGTGTGCACTTTCATAGTTACATATATTGCACTTGAAGGGTTTCTCGCCTGTATGAGTGCTCATATGACTTCGCAAGTTCCTCTTCTGTGCACTTTCATAGTTACATATATTGCACTTGAAGGGTTTCTCGCCTGTATGAGTGCTCATATGACTTCGCAAGGTACTCTTCTGTGCACTTTCAAAGTTACATATATTGCACTTGAAGGGTTTTTCTCCTGTGTGAGTTCTCATATGCCTTGGCAATTGACCCTTCTGTGCATTTTCGTAGTTACATAAATTACACTTGAACGGTTTCTCTCCTGTGTGAGTGCTCATATGCGTTTGCAAGTTATTCTTGTAAGCACTTACATAGTTACATAAATTACACTTGAACGGTTTCTCTCCTGTGTGAGTGCTCATATGCGTTTGCAAGCTATTCTTGTAAGCACTTACATAGTTACATAAATTACACTTGAACGGTTTCTCTCCTGTGTGAGTGCTCATATGCGTTTGCAAGCTATTCTTGTGTGCACTTACATAGTTACATATATTGCACTTGAAGGGTTTCTCTAATGTATGAGTTCTGATATGCAATCGTAAGCTATTCTTCTGTGCACTTTTATAGTTACATAAATTACACTTGAAGGGTTTCTCGCCTGTGTGAGTCCTCATATGCGTTAGCAAGCTATTCTTGCGTGCACTTTCAAAGTCACATAGATTACACTTGAAGGGTTTCTCTCCTGTGTGAGTGCTCATATGCGTTTGCAAGTTATTCTTGTGTGTACTTACATAGTTACATATATTGCACTTGAAGAGTTTCTCTAATGTATGAGTTCTCATATGCAATCGTAAACTATTCTTCTGTGCACTTTCATAGTTACATAAATTACACTTGAAGGGTTTCTCGCCTGTGTGAGTGCTCATATGCGTTTGCAAGCTATGCTTGTGTGCACTTTCAAAGTCACATAAATTACACTTGAAGGGTTTCTCTCCTGTGTGAGTTCTCATATGCCTTTGCAAACCACCCTTCTGTGCACTTTCAAAGTCACATAAATTACACTTAAAGGGTTTCTCTCCTGTGTGAGTGCTCATATGCCTTTGCAAGTTAGTCTTCTGTGCACTTTCATAGTTACATATACTGCACTTGAAGGATTTCTCTCCTGTGTGAGTGCTCATATGCATTTGCAAGCTATTCTTGTGTGCACTTACATAGTTACATATATTGCACTTGAAGGGTTTCTCTAATGTATGAGCTCTCATATGCCTTCGCAAGTGACCCTTGTGTGCACTTTCAAAGTCACATAAATTACACTTGAAGGGTTTCTCTCCTGTGTGAGTGCTCATATGCCTTTGCAAGTCGCCCTTGCGTGCACTTTGTTGCACGATGCATTTCAATGGAGGCTCTATTATTACTTGATCTTCATTATTACAATAGGTTTCAGTTTTTATATCTAATTCTTCATGTAATGATTCCAGTTTAATTGACCAATCATCATCGTATTTAAAATCACGCTTTAAATCAGACGTTTCTGAAGGCAATTCCGATGTTTGAATCTCTTCCCGTTTTACTGTAACATATGTACATGTTTGTATGTGAGTTACTGAATATTAGATTTGTAACCAAACTAGTATAAGGTCATTTTAAACAGAAAATTTTCAAATTCGCAAGGTAGCCACAAATTTTACTGGCACGCATTGTCAAGAAAAACGGATACTTTTTTACTGGGCTGAAGTTACATACTTATTTGGATACGTATCTGACAGATGTATTTTTAGATATTCGTAATTATCGTTTTTAAGCTATTTTGGCGTATTTTAAGGCCAGGGAAGTCAAGATTAAGCAATTATAAAGTGGTTAAGTGCGTCCACCATCATCGATGCCTTCCATATGCTTCCAGCTGATGAAAAAAATATTACTAAAACTAAAAACAAATTACCTACTCCATTGTAGATAATTAACAGGCCATTGGCCTATAATCAGAAGAAGAAAAACAAATTAAATTAAAAAACATGTCCGCCTGCAGGTTTAACGATAACAGAAACGAAGAAGCAAAACTAAGTACATTATTGAAAACAGATTTCATTCTAATGTATAGCGGAATAAATCAAACTCAATGGGCAGATCAAGGAGTAGGAATAATACCAAGCAGACAAAAATAGGAGGGCATTAAAAAATAGAAATGTATTTCAGAAAGAATTATGTCGGTAGAATTCACGAAATAGCACCAAATAAACACAACAGTGGTAGTAATTTACGGACCGAACGAAAATGATATCAAAGAAAGAAAGGAAAAATTCCAGCTTTGCAGATAGAAATTAAATCAATAAAGGTACAAATTGTTGTCTTGGGAGATTTAAACGGAGGATTGGGAAACAGAACTGAAGACTGTGATGAACTGATGGGAAAATATGGGGAAACAACAACGAGAAAAGATCAATTGAATTTTGCACGTTAAATAATTTGGTAATTTCAAACAGGAAGTTTAAACACAGACATACATAAATTGACAAAGGTGTAAGTAGAAAGAAAAGAAAAGTCAGTAATAAACTACACGCTAATAGAAGCACCCAATATTAAATGGGTAGAAGATGTGAGGGTGAAAAATGAAATGGAGAAACAAGAGAAAAAACAGAAAAGGAAAATAAAGCATGTAATTAGGACATACAAGTTGAAAGAATAAGATAAAAAGAATAAATTAGAAGAAATCATTCAGAGAGAATACAAAACAAAGTAAAAGAGTATGAAACAGATATTGAGCAGATATGGCAAACTTTTAAGGAAATAATTCAAACAGCGACAAGAGAAGCCTGTGGCACGGCAGTTCAAAAAGCTGATAGAAAGCAAACAAAATGGTTGACCGAAGAGGTGAGGGAAGAAGTGACAAAGAAAAAGAAATTGTGGAAGAAATACCTAGAGATGAGGACCAACGAAATCAAGTTATTCTTTGAAATAAAAAAAATTTAAGGAAGGAAAACCACGAAAACGTCCAAAAAAATAAAATTAAGAATAAACAAGGTTAGATACTTCTAGGAGACAAGGAAATAATAAAGCGATGGAAGAAACACTTTGAAGAATTGCTGGGAGCGAACAAAGCAGAAAATACGGAGAGACCAAAACTGTCGAGAAATGAGAAAAATAATTTAAAAATTCACAAAAAAGAAGAATTTAAAGAAGAAGAGAGTATAACGGAAGTAAAGATGAAAGGAGTGATAAACAAAATAAAGCTAGACAAATCAGCATGGCACGACGAAATAACACCAGAAGCGAATACTCAAATATTGGGAAGGAGCAATTTTCCAATTCACAAGAAGAGCGACAACGTCTGCAAAATTATTGGGGCATATCATTACTCAGCGTCCCCGAAAAGGTATATTAGAGGATACTAGAGAGAAGAAAAAAGATAGAAAAGAAACTGGAAGCGCAAAACGGGTTCAGATCACGATGTAACACAAAGACAATGTATTTATAATTGGGCAGATAATAGAAAAGGTGGTGCACTACAATAGAGACGAATATCAGTGTTTCTTAGATCTAGAAAAAGCATTCGACAGGATGGACAGAGAAGGACTATGGAAGAGCCTGGAAGATAATGCGATAGATAAAGACTTGCTAAGGGCAATAAAATCAATGTATGCAAATACTAAAAATTACGTAAGAACTCATAATTTGTAATTAGAAGAGTTTAAGACAATACCAATTAATGATGTAAAAAAAGAAGGAAGAGGACGATGTATATGGTACAGAAACATGAAGTAAATCAAAATTAGTGAGAGCGGATAACATAGAAATATTCGCTGAACGGGAAGAGGCTTTAGAAGAAAATTTGAAAACATGGCAAGCGGCGCTATATATAACCAACTTAGAGACTTATAAAGAAAAAATTATCGTAATGGTGATATCAACAAAAGCTGAAAAAATGTAAATGTACTACTGGAAGGAGTTAAATTTGAGCAGCTACACGAGTTCAAATATATTGGATTAGTAATGGCCAACGACGGTAAATTTGACAAAGGTATAAACAACAAGCTTACAGCAGCAGCAAGAATGTACAGCGCAATTAGGAACAGTCGTAAACCAGAAGGAAATATTCAAAAGAACAAAGTTGACAATCTTTAAAATAGTTTATATTCTAGTAATAACATATGGGACCGTCATGTGGGTGATTAATGAGGGACAGAAATCAAGAATACAAGCGGCTGAAATTAAATATTTGAGAAGAGTGGAGGGACTGACTAAGAAATTGAGGAAATCATACGTAGATTAGATACAATATCAGTGCACAAGAAATTAAAAGGAAAGTTAAGGTGGTTTGGGGATTTGTGCAAACATACAAAACCAGTACGAGAGACAAATGCAAGCAGAAAGAGGTCAAGAGGAAGACTGAGGAAGCAATGGAATGCCACAATCACCGAAGTTTTACAAGTGATAGAAAAGCCCTGGCTATAGCGAGGGAAATGGCAGCAAACGGAAAACAATGGATCAAGTTCTACAAATGCGTAAAAACATAACCTCAATACCCTAAAGGGTAAATAGAGGAGCAGATTAAGTAAGTAAATAAGATTACTTACTGAAACTATTTAACCCTAACGAATTTAAGAAATATCTGCAATTCGAGTTTTTGCGGTACTATGTTACAGATAGATGTCTTTTACGCGGGATGGAGCCGATGATGGAGAAGTAACATACGAGTGGGTGGAATCTCCTAGCTACTACCAATGGATTCACATAAACAAGTGTCTACATCGCGATATTCAGGTAAATAGCATAAAATATGAATCATGTACAGTGCTTCCCGAAAGTAACGGATAAATTCTATAAAATCGTTGAGAAAAATATTTCAAAGAAATGCTCGGACACGTCGATTTTTATTTTTAAATTGTCATTTAGAGATGTAATATTCAACTCCCCTATCTCCTGTAAACATTGCGACGGGTTTTGAGAAACTAAGAACAAAAAATTTTTTTTTCATCCAAACTTAAAAACACAACTTAAACAGTTAAAACAATAAAACGTACTGAAAACGATAAACTTCATTTGTTTTTATTACTCATTGCTAGAACCGTATCAACGCCTGCTCGAATATTGGCACTTTCAATTGAATACATTTTGGTAAATATCGCCGTTATTTATTAACCAATTTTGAGAAACTTTTTTTATTGTATTCAACATAAAGAAAGGTATCGGAAAGGGTACTTTGCTATTTAAATTTTTAAAGTTGGAGTTGCTAGCGCTTAGGGGTTGAGGGGTGGGGGGTTGAAAATTACATCTGCAAATGATAATTTAAAAATAAAACTCGACGTGTCCGAGCCTTTTTTTGAACTATTTTTCTCAACGATTTTCTGGAGTTTATCCGTTACTTTCGGGAAGCACTGTATATTAAACTGTATGCTCAGTGAAAACTAGAAGGATTTGGAAAAATAAACACGGGCTTTAGGCGAATTGTAGAAATAATACAAGGGTTTTTAAATATCGTGATTACTATTATCAGGTGCAAGCCTTTTAAATTTCCATTTTTTTCGACCGTGGGCGAAGTCGGTGAGATTTTTCTAGCGGGGAAAAATCTGTAATCTGTAGGTAACGCCAAAACGCCGGGGAAGTACCGAATTGGCTAGGGCAATTACCGAGTTGTGAAAAGACAAAGTGAAAGCTTATCTTTAGCTACATGGGTCCGAACTTTACCTGTAGTTAACCTGGCAACACAAGAGGGTTGGGAAAATTTTTCAAATATTGACGAAGAACTCGAAATGGAGGAGGATATAACGAAAGTTTGATATTTTAGCTGGGTCAGGTCCGAATTTGGAGTCAGAAATAAACAATGACAAAGTGTAAATGGACGAAACAATCGAGTTCCAAACACCTACTATAAAGGATGCAGTCTCAGCAGTTGAAACAATTCAGCATTTTTTCACGTTTAATCAAAGTTTAAAAGAGGATAAAACAGATTTTGCATTGCTACATTTGGAAAAAAATATTATTGAAAACAATTTTTTAGAAAACCGAAATTCACAATGACAAACCAAAATGACAGATTTTTTTGTTAAAACTTAAATAATTCGTATATAAAATTATGTAAGTGTTAAGTTATTTGTAAAATAAGTTGAGGATTGTTTTTTTATGCTTTGTAACACCTGAATATTGTTTTTGTACCCTTTTCTAACACAAATAAAATGCATTTTATGTATTAATATGGTGTTTGGATATAGCGACCTACGGTTATAACAACCGAATTTCGTTGGTCCCTTCAACATCTTTATAAACCATATCCACTGTATTTATTTTGTCATCTGGAGTCGTACGGAGGCTGTCAGTGATGGTGGATGTATCTGACCACTTTATAATAGCTCAGTCTTCGCTCCACTGACCTTAAAAGACGCAAGAAAGGCTTGCAAATGAGAATATTAGAAAATATAAAAATACTTATGTCTCAGAGTGTGCATCTGTCAGGTATGTGTCACAATACGTATGTAACTTCAGCTCGGTAACTACCTTATAATTGTTTTTTGAAGGAAAACCTTGTTTAATTATTATTTACGTACTGGTGCTTGATTGCAAGGGTATAATACAAATTTACCATTCATTTCCAACTCACTCTGGGATAATTTTTCGTTGATTTTGGTTTGATGCCAGGTATCGGATGTAGAATTGGTAAAATTTGATAGCGAAGTAACATCAGGTTTGACATCTTCATGCATAGCAGATAAGGTATCCATGTTGATACGCACAAGTTTTCCTGTAGTAAAGAATTGGTCTTTAATATCTACTGCCTTACACTCCTTTAAAGTGGTAAACAATTCTAAGATTGGTAAGAAAATGTAATTTTTTAAAGTTAATATGCAATATCACTCACCTTAATTGTAGAAAAGAGTTATAGTAAAAAATGTTATTGCTGTTAGACGACTACTTTTTTAACAACACTTGGTTATTTAGAACAGTCCTGAGGTCTATAAAAAAAATAGGCTGTGGCTACAGTCCCGCAAGTGGGATCTTCCTAAAAAAACTAAAATCCCGCAGGGGAGTGATTTTTATGGTCACGCCCACAAGTTGCGGGATATTTCCGAAGAATAATTAGTCCCGCAAATTCCACACTTACCCAGATTTTACCTAACGTACCTACCCACTTTATGAATAAAAAGTAAAAATCTTGTTTTCATTGCTTTATTTTCTCATTTTTGCTTTGTAATTTTTGTTTTGTAATATTAAGGAACACAATATTGACACAACAAGATGACAAGGTTATATATCGTCCTGTATTTTTCAATTTTTAAATTAGGGATTTTAAAGAAATAATACGAAATTGGTACAATATTTCCATTTTGTTGATGTGATTGTTTTAGGTGTGAGTATAATAATTATACAATAGATGAGATATTTTGTTTACTTCTATAAAAAGATATAATTTCTAAAAAATATAGGTGTATAACATCAAATACCATCCTGGAAGTTATTTAAACCTTCATTTTTTTCAAAACTCCTTTTTTATGTATTGGTCTCTTTCTTGGTAAACCTATTGCCGTTAAATTGTTTCCCTTTAGCCTTCCACGGATTTTAATGGTATTCTAAAAATTATATTATAAAAGATAAGAAATATTAAATTACTAGGATTTAATATATGTACATACCGGCATGGAAATATCTTTAAATTCTTCCCGATCAGTATTAGCTGTTTCACGAATTGTTATTTCTTCACCTATTTCTTCAATTAATACTTCTTCATACATGGGGTTTTCTTCAAATATTGTTTCTTCAGCACTTTTTAATGTCTTTGCATCCCTTTTCCAGAATTGTACGCAATTCTCGTTTTCATATGCATCAATTGCACTTTGCAATTCTTCATAACTGGTGAAAGGTTTATGGGGTTCCATGTTGGACCACTAAAATTTGAAAATAACGTAAATATTTTACTTTTTTCATAAAGCATAACCTCACTTACGATTTAACACTTGTTGAATTTTGTAGAAGCAGTTTAGACTACACGTTTGGTACATATTTTATTTATAAAGAACAAAATTCACCATTAACATTAAATACTTAACACATTTACACTGTCGAAATCACGAAAAACACATTTCCTTCGATTTAAAAGTAAACAGCCGGGAAAGCGATGATCCTTGCGGGATTGAAATGTTTCGTAGGTAATCCCGCAACCTGTGGGCGTGACCATAAAAACCACTCCCCTGCGGGATTTTAGTTTTTTTAGAAAGATCCCACTTGCGGGACTGTAGCCATAGCCATAAAAATATTCTTTCAGATTCGGTAATTTTGGAATAGTCATATGAACTATTTTCGATTCTTATACAATATGAATCAAAGATTAGTGTACCAATCCTTAAAGCTGAGGACTTCTACTAACTATTGTGAAGTTCTACTCCCTTGCAAACCGCTTGACAGTAAAACTATCAAATGGAACATTATCACACACAACCTCATTTGGGCACCAAAATGTTAAGAATAGTGTTTTTAATTTTAGTATTACTGCATCTGCTGACTTGTCTTTAAACATTCTTAATTGTAGTCAATTGGTTTAAGCATCAAATACTACCAAATAACTTCTGTTAGCATATGAAAAGATATAAACACCCATTCTTTCCCATACACAATCTGGTAAAGTGAAAGTCTGCAGCGGTTCCTTACAATTTTTTCTTTGGAACTGCTTACATACTCTACACGTTCTTACAATCTCATCTACATCTTTACTTATGCTAGGCCAATAAAACAGCTGCCTAGCTCGTGTCTTTGATTTTTCCAAGTCAAAATGGCTTTCATGAATAAGCCTGAGCATTTGTTGTTTCAACGACTTTGGTACAAGTAGTTTATTATTGAGGAATATTAATCCATCACACATATGTAATATTCTTTAAGGCTAAAATACTTTGCAATTTTTTCATGTACACCTCTTTTATTTTCTGGCCAACTTTGGTCGATTAACCTTGATATTTCCTTTAAAAATGGATCACTACTTGTTTCTTGTCTGAATATATTTTACTGTTCCACTGACATCGGTAAATATTTGCTTAGAGCATGGACCGCATAATTAAATTTAGGATGCGTTTTCATTTAAGAATGAATTCGAAGGTGTTTTAGCTGTATACAAATATTTATCTGCTTTATATGATACCATAAATTATAATTTAATAAACATAATAACATTCTTTGCAAGCGAGGAGTTACAGAATTCAATTTTTTTTGAAATATTTTTGCGGGGAGTCGCGTGCAGGCATATAAATCGAACGGGGACTGCCCAAAACGCCGAATGCCCAAAACGCCGAATGCCCAAAACGCCGACTCGATATTTCGTCCAAAACGCCGACTCCCATTCCGCCGACCATGTCCAAAACACCGAATGGTGTTGATGACCAAAACGCCGACTCGTGTCCAAAACGCCGAACGGCGCTGAACGACGTCACATCGTTTGTGAACTTGGCATCGGAGCCGAATATACGAATCTAAATTTGTATTTGGCCCAAAACGCCGACTGTACATCGATTCGGCGTTTTGGCCATTCGGCAAAAGTGTCCACAAACGCACCTATGAGCCTTGTCCAAAACGCCGACCGCAAAGTGAGTCGGCGTTTTGGTCATTCGGCGAAATGTCCTATAAGGCAAGTACGAGCCTCGTCCAAAACGCCGACCACAACCCAAGTCGGAGTTTTGGTCACTGGGCCACTTTCGATGAGAAAAATTTAAATAAAATCGTTTGAGCCAACTTTGGTTTATACATTTTTCAAAATCTGACTTTTTTTATTTTCTTATTTTTCGGATAATTTTTGTTTTGAACGGTAGGTACATTTTTAGCACTACATTTTGAAACACCGTGTATATGTTACATACAGAGTGTATTAAAAAAGGCGGATAATATTTACATCACGCGCTTCTACGTTCAAAACCGAGTAAAAAACTCTAGTACCAATTTGGTGTTAGACGAAGAGTTTTTAGATTATTAGCAATTGAAAGTTTTTTAATTTGGCAACGCTGTCCAATCAAACCTAAGCGGATGCATGCATTTAGTTACCCTTGATCGTATATTGTAATTGATTGCATTACAAAATTAAATAAAATATGTACCAACGTCGTTAATGTCATTTGTGAAACATTTACAAGTTTAAAAAATGACATTAATAACAATCTATTTGTCATATGTGCAGCTATCTATTTAATTTTAATACTCAAAATTCAAAAATTACTCCAGCAGCGGCTTCCAAAATTACAAACAGCAAAGATGTTGTATTGTAAAAGACTAAATTATAAGTAAACTGATTACCAAAATGGTAAAATTTATATTTGATTACTTATTTTATTTGCTGGACTATGAGTTGTGAATACTATTTAAATGTATTTTTCAACGATAGTCGAAATTTATTACAAAGTTTGGTCACTAATAATAACTCCATAATCAAAGGTTTCACACTATACTGGTACTAAAGTTTTTTGCTTGTTTTTTTAACGTAGAATCACGTGATGTAAATATTATCCGCCATTTGTCCTAAGTAATCTAAGATTAACTTTTTTCTTACTTTGATGAAAACTTTTATACTCATATTATTGAGTATAGTATTTAGTAGCCGGCCTCGGTGATCTAGTGGTTACCGCATTTGCCTTTAGATCCGAGGGACGCGGGATCGAACCTATCTGAGGTCGGCGAGATTTTTCTAGCAGGGAAAAATCTGAAAATGCGCCTTCTGTCGGATAAGAAGTAAAGCCGTAGGTCCCGTCCCACTATGATGTGCGACACGTTAAAAATCACTACTGGAATTGAAATTACCCCAGATAGGCAAAATCCTTAGTTAGGGTTTACAATGGGCCAAATGTGGCCTAAGCGAATAGAGATGCTTGGAAAGCCGCGTCCTAGATGTCGGTCTTTGAAATCATCATCATCTTAGTATTTAGTAGGTAATTAAATAATTGTGACAATCTTCGACGCTCATTTTAAGCAAAAAACAACAAACAAAACTAGCTTTCGCCTTGTCCAGATGTTCCTGATTTATAAAAATTCGGCAAAAATTATTTAGGTATACCTTAGCACCTACCTAATATTTATTTACGGAACATGTACAATATCGTGGTCAAAAGAACCGAAAGAGTGTTTTTAGAATTGTAGCCAGTGTTGGGTAGCATCTAAATATATGTATCTAGATTATGGATCACGGTGGGTAACGGAAAAAAGATCACTGGAAAAAACGTCCCCAGTTGTGCCTCTCTCTGCGCCCTACCGAACAACACTAAGGTAGGAGAAATTCTAATTGTGTGGTGAAAACTTTTTCCGAGTTAATCTTCAAGCTTCAAGTGCTGAACCTTTTTTAAAAATACGCCGTAAAGCAACCTTCAGCCGCCAGTTGTTCTTTCTTCTTTTGGTTAAGTAAAGTGTATTCATAAAGTGTATTAAATTGTAAACTCCGACGCCACTGGCTACGTAGATGTGTTCTAAGAAATTGAATATCGCAAGCCACTGACGGCGAGCCTTTTCAGTTCGAACGTTCCAACAAAAGTTTGTATCATTGAACCATAAATATTACCATTTGCCATGTAATCGTTGTCATTTGTGTATCATGTCAGTAAACTAAGAGAAGTTTAATTATATTTGTCCTGAAATTTCCATAGCTATCATTTATGGAAAATGTTATTGGTCATCCTGTATAACGAATATTTTAACAAAAAACAACACTATGTATTCTTATTATTACATATTTGACCGGCCTTGGTGGTTTACTGATTAGCGCACTTGCTAATAAATCCTAACGGGAAAACATTTGAAAATACACCTGCAGGATAGGAAGTAAAGCTGTATGTCCCGTGCCACGGCGATGTATGACACGTTAAAAATCACTACTGGAGTTGGAATTACCCCAAAGAGGCAAAATTCTTAGTTAGGCTGTACGATGGGCCAAATGTAGCCTAAGTGCATAGAGATTCTTGGAAAACAGCGTCCTAGATCTCACTCAATCAAAATATATTAAGTAAATTGAGATAAAAATAAACTACCAAACATTTTACTTTCATTTTATTTTCACTGATTTAGCCGAATTGAAACCGTCTTAGTATCAATGGTTAGTCCACTATTCTCTGATTCATCTTGTATAAGGATGGAAAGTAGTTCAAATGACACTTCTAATTTAGTCAACACTGAAAGAATATTTTGACATCTCAGAATTGTTCTAGATAACAAAAGTGTTGTTAAAAAAGTATTTGCGTAACACTAATAACATTTTCTACTATTACTCTTTCCGACAATAAAAGTGAGTGATATTCTTAGATTCATTTTATAAAATAACATTTTCGTACCTTAGAACTATTCACGCATCTATCGCTGTAAGATACATATAAAGAGGCAGATAACAAAGAACAATTTTTTACTGCAGAAAAACGTGTATACATATATCTACATGGATAACATATCTGATATGAATGAAGATGTCAAACCTGATGTTACCAGTATGACTTGGCTATCAAATTTGACCAATTTTACATCCGATATGTGGCATCAAACCAAAATCAACGAAGAATTTTCTCAGATTGAGTTGGAAACAAACGGTAAATTTGTATTATACACCTAAAATCAAGCACAAACAACGAAATAATAATAAAACAAGTTTTCCTTCGAGAAAACAATTATAAGTAAGTTACCGGGCTGAAGTTACATATGTATTGCAATACGTACATGACAGATGTACTTAAACTCTGACGCAGAAGTATTTAAAAATTTTCTAATTTATCGTTTTAAGCCGTTTTGATTAAGCAATTATAAAGTGGTTAAATTAAATATTACCAAAAAGTACAAACAAATTAAACATTTGTTTAGTTACACATTTTGTCCTCTCTAGGGACTCCATCCACCCTCTAGACAATAGCTTCCTTAACCATTTGCACCAAGCCGTTTTCAAAAAACGGAAGTCTCTATCCGGCAAGTTTTTAAGAACGTGTTAAGACGTTCATTTCGTAAGTATGAAAGAGATATGGTATAGTTGGATTATACGGTTGTCACCAGTCATCCAACTAGACCACTGCCCAAGAGTCCTGTGGTATCCGTGTAAGTCAGCGCAGAATAACATTACAACAATGTAATTTTTTTTGATCATACATCTAAAAAAAAATAAATTATAATGTTACCGCCACCCACGCAAAGCAAGGGACTGATTGCCAGTGTTTGTTAACTGCACTTCAAATATATGAGTAGACTTGAAGGCTGAACTATAGGTACACGTGTTGAAAATAGAAGAAGTGAGGGGTGTGAGTAACTACTGTGGCAATGGGTTAAGTGTATGTGCCCAATGAAGTAGATTTCAATAAACATTTAATTTTGAAAATATTCTGTTCTACTCCAACGTATATAAACCCGATACGACGCTACTTATTTGTAGTTTCGTGCAGCGATTCTCGATGTTAAGAAATAAATGGAAATTTATAACCCTTGCACCTGGCAATAGTAATCACGATATTTAAAGACCCTTGTATTATGATAGGGTAACAGGGAATGGGGAAGAAGAAGAGGAAATATATTTCTACAATTCACCTAAAACTCGGGTATATATTTCCATGTGTAACTTCACACGACATATAGTTGAATATAAATTAATCTTTTTTTATGCTACTTAACTGAATATCGGCATTAAGCCACTTGTTTATGTAAATCCATCGGTAGCAACTAGAACTTTCCACCCACTCGTATGTTACTTCTCCATCATCGGCTCCCATCCCACATAAAAGACATTTATCTGCAACATGGTACGATTGCTCCAAAACAGCAATTGGCAGATATTTTCTAAAAACCCCTTGCCCTTTTTTTTTCTTTTTAAACAGTCATGTATAAACATTTTTGTTAAAACAGTTTTTTATGGATACAAATCAAAGTCTTTGAAATGTGCTGGTATTCTTGTGCTTCTCTTGTGGGTTGATGATTTCTCTGGGTTTATAACCTTATTTACAATTAAGTCGTCCGATACTGCTGTCGGAAGCTCTCTCTCTCTGTAGTTGGTCGCAGATGGATTCTGTTTCTCCTAATAACAGCGCCACTTTCGAGTTCAACTTTATGAGATTGCGGCTCCTCCGCCTTTCCGCGCACGGTTGCTGGAGTCCACTCACGGATATTTTGTTGCACTATCACTTTCTGTCTGGTTTTTAAGGCGCTCAGTGGTTTAGTGAACTGTTGATGTTTAATTTTCTGCTTGTGGTGTAGAGCTTTCATGGTGTGCTCTACATCGAACTATGGTATGAGTAGCTTTTTTGGTATTGGTAAGAGTGTGTTGAGTTGTCTACCCATCAGTAATTCTGCTAGCGAAGCTAGGTTGCATTTTGGGATATTATTGTGTTGTAAAATTGCCCAATACAAATCTATTCCTGCCTTACTTGCCTTGATAATGAGTGAGTGAGTGTTTGTTGTTTCTATAGTATGTTCCACTGCTCCGTTGGATGCGGGATATGTTGGGCTCGAGGTAATTGTTTTTATATCAAGATAATTTGCGAAACTGTGAAATTGTTCGGAGTTAAACGGTGGTCCGTTGTCACTCATGATTGTTTGTGGTTTATCATGATGCATAAATATTCGTTCAAGTTCTTTAATTACAGCGGATGCTGTTTTAGAAGGCAGTTTACTTACGGTCACAAATTTTGAGTGATAATCTACAGTCACCAAATAGTCTTTGTGATTAACAGGTTGGAAATCTATTCCGATTTTTGCCCATGGTAGTTCTTCTACGGTGTAATTGGTTGTTTCTGATTTGATCTCCAGTACTGGGTGCAGTTACATCTTTATATATTATAATACATCTTTCCACAGTTTTGGTAATGTCATTGTACATACCAGGCCAATAGTATGCTCTGCGTGCTTTAAATATACAAGCATTGATACCTTGGTGAGCTTGATGAATGAATTTTACAAAAGCTTTGTGGAAGGATGCTGGTTCAATAAATCTGTCACCCTTATATAATAGACCATCTTGTTGTACAATTTCATGCCTAATATCCCAGTATTGTTTCGCTAAAACTAAACGAGCTGTTTTCAGTTCGGGCCATCCGTTCTTCACCTATTGCATAACTACACCTAATGCCTCATCTGATGCTGTTTCTTGTATGAATTCCTCCAATTTCTTTTTAAGTGCTGTCATAATTAGCTGCCTCGTTTTGTAAGTATTCTGTGGCAATCGTTCGTTCTTGAGGGCTTCTTGACAATTTATCTGCCACATATAAGTGCTTTCTCGGAACATATATTAAAGTGCGGTTGTATCTTAGAAGTCTTAATGCTAATGCCTGCAGTCTCGGTGTTAATGCATCTAATGGTTTCTTCAGCAGACCTAACATTGGTTTGTGATCTGTTTCCACTGTAAACTTTTGTGCATAAACATAATATTTACTTACCTGGTCTGTGTTGGGGTCAATGACGCAGATGTGTACGCCACCGGTCTTCCGTCTTGTAGCATAACAGAACCTAAATCATACTGGCTCGCATCTACTCAGAGTGTAATGAGTTTCCTTGAGTTGAACAGTGCTAGGACTGGCGCAGAACATATATTTTTAGTTGGTGTTTTCATGGCTATTAGCGCTTCCGCCTTTGCCTTAGTAATGCTAGTTCCTTCTGGACTAACTTCTTGGCCTAAGAATGTGATTTTATTAAGAGCTAACTGCATTTTAGCTCTGTTAAATTATAAATTACACTCCCTGGCTCGTTGTAAAACTTTCCTTAAACGTTGATCATGTTCTTTCGCTGTAGTGCCTGTAATGAGTACGTCATTCATGTATGTATACACACCTTCCGTGCCCTGGAGTGTTTCTTGGATAGATTTTTGCCATATTTCTGGACTGCTGCTTATTCCATATGGAATTCTTTGGAAGCTGTATCTTCCAGATGGTGTGAAAGTAGTGCAATTTTTGTTACTTTCCTCTTCCAATGGAATTTGTAAAAATGCTGATGACGCGTCTAGTACTGTGAATATCTTTGTATCACTAATATCAGCTAAAACGTTATCAACTGTTGGTAATTCGTAATGTTCTCTTTTGATGTACATGTTTGGGCATCTCGGATCCATGCATAGTCTAATTTTTCCATTAGGTTTCTTGGCTATGACTATTGGGTGAGCCCAGTCCGTTGGTTCTTCTGTTTTTTTCAGTACTTCATCTTTAACCATCTTATCTATTTCAGTCTAACTTGGCTCTTCAATGCATGTGGAATTTTCCTTTCACAGCTGACAGTTGCTACAACATTTTCTTCTAGTCTTATTGCATATTTCTGTTGTAGTTTACCCAAGCCTTTCAATACATCGTGAAATTCTTTGACGATTTCTTTTACTTTGTTCGATTGTTCAGCTTGTCTATTTTTTGCAAAACTATCAGTAACTCCCGTAATTTCTCTATTAGTTAATTTGAAAATCTCCATGCTTATCAGTGACAGCAATGGAGTTCGGTTTTCAGTGGTTATAAAATATTCCAAGATATGTGTTTGGCTGCCTAAACTTGTTTTGAGCTTTACTATTCCTTTAATTGGGATTTCGTGATCTGTATAGCCGGAAATGCTTCTTTGGGATTGTTCAATGCTTGGTTTGTTTTCTAATTTGTTGTAGACCTCGTGCGATATGATGTTGTCTTGTGATCCCGTGTCCATTTTAAACTTGACTATGCTGCCATGTAAATTTACGTTTTCATACCAGTCTTTTCCCTTCACACTTGCTACTATTTTGCATTTTTCTACAATACCCTCTGTCACAGTTCCCACATAGTCGCTGTCATTATTACTGTCTTCTCCTTCGACTTGATGAACTTTCTCTTTTGATTTGCACATCTTCGCAAAGTGATTTTTCTTGTTGCATTTCTTGCAGGTTACGCCCCATGCTGGATATTCCTTCACTCCATGTGTTTCTCCGCACCTTTTGTAGTTGAAAGAATCTCGTTTTTTCTTACCCCTGTCCTTATGCTGCTGCTTTATGGACTTTTTATTTGCTGCATGAACTGTATTTTTCTCTTGGCCCTCGGCTGACTCTGCCTACATGACTTTCCCTTGACTTTTGGCTATCTCCTCTGCTCTGCAGACCGTGATGGTTCTGTCTAGCTGTAGATCACTCTCTTTCAGAAGTAGATCTCGGACACTCTGCTCCTTGACACCGCACAGGATACGAAAAGCTATTAGTTCATCGGTAGCAGTTCCAAATTGGCAATCCTTCGCCAATAGTCGTAGATTTGTAAGGAATTCATCAATGGGTTAGCCTTCTTTTTGTACTTCTGTAATAAATTTGTACCTTATGTTAGTGGTATTTTTATACCGTTGAAATAGTTAGTTATAGCATCAAGAATTACTGCGGCGGTTAGTTGTTCACCTGCTAGAACCTGCCCTTCTTCATTCACGAACTTGAAAGTGTTGTACAGATCTAAACCTGTAGGTCCTATTACGTGTAGTAAAGTTGCCGGTTATTGAGCTGTTGACTTTCCGGCGAGTTCAGCAACCTCGGAAAATATTTCGTAAGACTGGCGCCACTTTTTCCAATCAAGGGCGGAACTATTGCCGATTTCAAAGTGTTTTGTTGATTTGAATGCCATTCTTCCACTTTCTTTTGTGTGTGAGCGAAGATTCCCGGATTAATTGTCCTACTTAGCCTCACTTTTTTTCGTTCTATTAGTCGTCTAACTAGAGCTTTGTGGATTCTTTTTTTTTTCACTTAGGTACTTAATTAGTGTTGCACCACCAACCGCTGCCACCATGTTATATTCTTACATACATTTGGAAACTATGTAACAAATAGGGCGTCTCGACACTGCGCAAGCGCTACCAACGAGGATCACGATTATGATGAAATAGGGAATGATTAACTTTGTGGCTTCAATCAAACGGACATTATTAAGAGGAACTGTTTTGATATGGGCTGTTCCTCATTAGGTAAAATATAATACAAGTAGGCTGCTACAAGTTGTTACGGAAGATCTCCTCTAGAGGGTGGATTCATTATATCGTCTGCATATTCTAGATCGAAAGTTTTAATCGACGGTAGATTTCGATGTCCCATTGTTGACGGTCTTGTTTTTGTTTTTGTTTTCTTTAGTATCTGGTCCATGTATATATATAATATATATATATATATACATATCCTAGAGCCATGTAGTCATTTTTTCCACCTTTCTTTATTAGTTCTGGCGTCACATTATCCTCTACCGCAGCTTTCCAGTTTCTTAGTGTTCTAATGGTTTCTTCCACTTCTTCTTTTGTTATATCGTTTTCTTCGTCTATATCTCTTCTTTCTGTTTGCTGTTGATTATTTAGTCCTTCTTCTTCCTTGAATTTGAACTCGTAGAATTGTTTCCATGTTTGTAATATTTCTTTGTTATTCGAGACCACTTACCCTCATTATTTGTTATATTTCTTGTTTGTTTCCGCGGGCTGCCCTTCAATTTCTTTACAGTGTTCCAGAACATTTTCTGATTTTCTTTGAAGTTTTGTTCTATCTTCTTGCCGAACTTATTTCATGAGTCTGCTTCGCCTGTTTACCATTTCCTTTGCTTCGTTCCTTTGCTGGTGGTAGTTTTCCTTGTCTTCTTCCGTTTTGCTTTGTTCATATTTCATCCAGGCTGTCATTTTCTCTTTCACTTTCTGTCCTACTGTATCATTCCACCAGCTTGTACTTTTCTGTTTGTAATTTATCTTCTTTGCTGCTTTTAGGATGGATTCTCGCGGTTTCTTCCGTTTAGAGTCTATGTCTCTTGCCCTTCGTTTTGTTGCTAGTGTACTTAATTTTTCTGTTAGGATTCTCTGATATTCTTCTTGTTTTTCGGGTTTTTCTAGCTCTTCTAGTTTAATTATCTTGTAGCTTCTTTGTATTTATGTCTAGTGTGTTTTAAAAATGGTATATGTTATCAGTAGTCTATGCTCCGTTGATAGTGCTGCTCCTCTTATGACCTTGACATCTTTTATAGCGTATCTCGTAGATCTTGTATAGGTTACATAATCTATTATAGATTTTTGCTATTTTCTTTCTGCTTCATAGGTTATTTTATGTATCGTTTTGTGGTTGTAGGAAGAGTTTCCGATTAAAATATGGTTCAGGATGCAGAATTCTATCATTTTTTGTCCATTTTTGTTTATGGTTTCTTTTCCCCATCCCAGGTCATTATCCTTTCCTGTGCGGGTATTCCAGTCTCCTATTATCATAATCTTTATTTTTTGTTTGTATTTTTTCTATTACTGTACTATTTTTGTTAGCTCTTGTATCATTTTCTCGCGCACACTGATGTACCGCGTATTTGGAATGCTGATGAATAGTTACCAAGTGAGAAGCTAAACTTCATATTTAACTTTGCGCCATGTATTCCTGCTCCAGTACCCATCTTGGTTTTCGAACCGTCCGTGTACCATATCAGGCTACCAGGCGCAAGGGTTCGGCCTGGGTTCTTTCTACTCTGTTTGATTCGGAATTATTACCTAGAGATGTCTTGCAGTCATATGGTCCGTCCTCATTTCAAATACAGGACCCCCTATGTTACCAATCAGCGTTTGTTTGTCAACGCCTTTTCCACTCTCCAGATAAGATGATGCAGGGCTGTATCTGTTGACAGCCCTGCCCTGTAGGCGAACTGGTCGCGGTGTAGAAGCTAAGCTACTAAAGTACTAGGAGGTGTACGTTTAAATAAACGTACATGAATGTGTGTTACTAGGACGTACAATTATATTTCTGTATTTAAGCTATCAATTACATTTTTAAAAATATTGTTTACTATTTTTGAGTTTGAAACACGAATTGCAACGTACATCCAATGATGTAGGGTACTTTTTAGAACTGTTTCTTCCTGGGTATTGAAAAGGGTACTCGTAGAGTTAACAAATTTGGCACAGAATGATTTAGCAACTCGTTTAACCATATACAAACGTCGTGGTCAATATAAGTGTTAAACGTCTACTAGAAAAATGTGTTTAATACAAAGCCGATACAAAAGAAGAAACAATTTCTTTTTTCATGAACAACGAGATTCCTTGTATATGGTGAGTTTTTACGGCTGCTGTCGTCTCTGATTTCTCCAAACACATCTATCCCTCCGTTCGCATTAACTGAGTCTACTGGTCGCCATCGCTTCTTCCACTTCTTGTCTCCAGATTTTATTAGATCTACTAGGTTTGCGCAGTTCTTATGGAATCCAATCCGAGATCGTTTTAGGCTATTTATTTGACGGCATCCGTTGTACATACCCGTACCAAACTAACTGTTGTCACACACACACTGTCATGTGTATAATTGCTGAATCTTCGCCCGTAAAACACGCTAAAAAGGCGTGAAAACGATCATTTGGAAAAGTTAATAATACTTGCGTACATATATCAGATACGTATCCAAATGCGTACATAACTTCAGCCCAGAAGGAAAGTTTCGGTATTTTTACAATGCATGCCAATGTAATTTGTAGTAACCATAGTAATCTGAAAACTTCCATTATAATTGTAATTTAAGTTGTAATATAAATAAATATTAGTAGTTTAATGATGTGCTGCAGAACTTATTTCTTAATTGTTATTTATTTAAAACTCGTAAAAATTAGAAGCCTATTTAAAATGATTTTATACTAGTTTAGTTACTTATCTAATATTTAGCAACCCACTTATTAGCATGTACATGTGTTACAGTAAAACAGGAAGAGATGCAAACATCAGAATTACCTTCAGAAACGTCCGAATTAAAGCGTGACGCTAAATACGATAATGATTGGTCCATTAAACTGGAATCATTACATGAAGAATTAGATATAAAAGCCGAAATCTGTAGTAACCATGAAGATCATGTAATGATAGCTCCTCCATTGAAGTGCATCGTGCAACAAAGTGTTAAACTCGTACTGGGGAAAAGCTTCATAAATGCAATCTATGTGACTATGGAAGTGTGTATAAGAATAGCTTGCAAAGTCATATGAGAACGCATGCAGGAGAGAAACCCTTCAAGTGCAATATATGTACTCATGAAACTGCATACAAAAGCAGCTTGCAAAGGCATATAAGAACGCACACAGGAGAGAAACCCTTCAAGTGCAATACGTGTAACCATGAATTTGCACAGAAGAATAGCTTGCAAAGTCATATGAGAATGCATACAAGAGAGAAACCCTTTAAGTGTCATATGTGTAACCATGAATTTGCACAGAAGAGTAGCTTGCAAAGACACATAAGAACGCATACAGGAGAGAAACCCTTCAAGTGCAAAATATGTGATTATGAAAGTGCACACAAGAATAGTTTACGAATGCATATAAGCACTCATACAGGAGAGAAACCCTTGAAGTGCGATAAGTGTGACTTTGAAAGTGCAGACAAGAACAGCTTGCGAAGGCATATGAGAACACATACAGGAGAGAAACCCTTCAAGTGCAATATGTGTAACCATGAATGTGCACAGAACAGTAGCCTGCAAAGACACATAAGATCGCATACAGGAGAGAAACCCTTCCAGTGCCATATATGTGATTTTAAAAGTGCACATAAGATTAACTTGCAAGAGCATACGAGATCTCATACAGGAGAAAAACCTTTCAAGTGCAGGATGTGTGACTATAAAAGTGCGCAAAAGTCTAACGTGCGAATGCATATGAGAACTCATACAGGAGATAAACCCTTCAAATGCAGTATGTGTGACTATGAAAGTGCATACAAGACTAGCTTACGAATGCATACGAAAACTCATACAGGAGAAAAACCCTTCAAGTGCCGTATATGTCATTTTGAAAGTACACGCAAAACTAACTTGCAAATGCATATGAGCACTCACACAGGAGAGAAACCATTCAAATGTAATGTATGTGACTATAAAAGTGCAGGCCAGAATAGGTTGCGAAGTCATATGAAAACGCATACAGGAGAAAAACCCTTCAAGTGCCATATATGTGATTTTAAAAGTGCACGCAAGGCCAACTTGCAAATGCATATGAGCACTCATACAGGAGAGAAACCCTTCAAGTGCAGTGAGTGCGACTATCAAAGTGCATGGAAGCGTAACTTCCAAGAACATATGAGAATTCATACAGGAGAAAAACCTTTCAAGTGCAATATATGTGACTTTGAAAGTGCAAGCAAAAGTAGTTTGCAAAAACATATAAGAACTCATATAAGAAAGAAGAAAACGACTTGAATGCAGAACTTATTTCCCATGATCATATGCAGTAGTATGAAGATTCAAGGTCAAGTAAGAAGAATGTTTGATAAAGATCGATAAAAGTACATTTGAACTAGGTGATCTAGTCTTGCTGAAAACCAATCCGGTGGCTACTACTGAACGGCGAATTTTAACCTACAGTATGTTTGCTTTACAAGGGACTCTACAGAGTGAATTTACATTCACCAGGAAATATATACACCACACCCGACCCTGCACGCAACCAGGTTAAAGGTACTTAGAATTTAAGTAACTTAAAAAAATAGGCCAACCACTCAGTTCTTGCAAAAGTGGAGGAAATCGGAGAAACGTTTCGGACAACGCCGCCTTGGTGGGAACAACCCTAATACAAGCATTCTTGTGTGATCCAGCTACCAAACAACATGGGAAAAAACGCTTCTTGAAAGATTCCCGGTTAAGTAAAACCAATTGTCTGCAGACGGTATTTTCTTTAATAAATGTATTGAACTTTTCTGGTGTTTTATTTACAAATTTGGCTCGGCTACTTTAGATACGAACCTGCCATGGTCAAAGTCGCAAAAATAAACACAAGTCTCAGTATTGTAACACAATCGAACTTTAGAAAGCAGGAGAACGATTGTATCAGTACTATAATACATCTTTCCACAGTTTTGGTAATGTCATTGTACGCACCAGGCCAATAGTATGCTCTGCGTGCTTTAAATATACAAGCATTGATACCTTGGTGAGCTTGATGAATGAATTTCATAAAAGGTTTGCATAAGGATGCTGGTAGGATAAATCTGTTACGTTTATATAATAGACCGTCTTGTTGCACAATTTCATGCCTAATATCCCAGTATTGTTTCGCTAAAACTAAACAAGCTGTTTTAAGTTCAGGCCATACGTTCTTCACATATTGCATAACTACACCTAATGCCTCATCTGATGCTGTTTCAATTTCTTTTTAGACGCTGTCATAAGTAGCTGCCTCATTTTCTAAGTATTCTGTAGCAATCGTTCGTTCTTGAGAGCTTCTTGACAATGCATCTGCCACGTATAAGTACTTTCCGGGAACATACACTAAACTGGGGTTGTATCTTAAAAGTCTTAATGCAATGTCTGCAGTCTCGGTGTTAATGCATCTAATGGTTTTTTCAGCAGACCTAACAGTGGTTTCTGATCTATTTCCACTGTAAACTTTTGTGCATAAACATAATATTTAAAATGCTCCAAAGCATGCACTATAGTCTATAGCTAGAAGCTCCTTGTCGATTTGTGCATACCTGTTTTGTGAAGGGTGTTATGTTATTTTCGAATTCCCTACTGTATATGAATAAATTTATTATTTCTTTTGTCGCTTCGTAAGAATTGGTTGCATTGCGTCTTTGAAGAGTTAAGCATTGTTAGGCGTGCTCGTATTTTTCGTCTTGGAGTGATTTATGAACAAGGGAGTCTCAGTTGTGTTCAAGGTCCCCTTTGTACGATGCTTTTTGCCGCGCTGGCGGCGCCGCTAAAAAGGCATTTCTCGGAATTCGCTTGTTTTGCTGCTTGGCAACAGTGCACCTGCACGTGACATTCTTCTAGAATATTCCCGCAGCTTCTAGTATTCCTAACGTAATGTGCCCATATGTCATGCAATCGGTGGAGGGGAGTGCAGGATTGCATTGTATTTTGTGTGAGTGGAAGTCAGTGCCGTTTAGAACTTGGTGGCCTCCGGTTGTCCGAATTTTCCATCCATCGGCAGCCGTGATTACGAAATGTGTTTTTAGTTTTGTGATTAACAGACAGACGCTCGTACCCGGCGGTTGGATCGTAGCATATCGGTTCTTTTTCCCTTTGCGGCGCTTCGCTATCCCTGAGTTCTACCGCACCGTTTTTGTTTGCTGTGAAGCGAAAGTAAACCGACCTCTTCGTCGGATAAATATTTAAGCGATAGCGTAAAGGTGCGCCTTGGTGTTGGACAATTAATGATATAATTGCTCCTGGCGATTTCATTCGGATTTATGTAAAGTGGAAAGGAAAGAAAGGAAAGAAGGGAAAGAAAGGAATTTGTGCGAGTATTTCGCTAGAATATAGTTCGCTCCCATCCACCCCGGAGAAGCTTCGCTTAGTTCCCGCGTCTTCTGACGCAGTTGAAAGCAGCTCGGCCCTCGACAGGGGCGTATCTACTACATTTTGTCTCAACTTCGCCCCGAAGGACGCTGTTCTCCGACCCCTTTGGTTTATCGTCCCTACAACTGGAAAATACCATTATCTGTG
>JABXWE010000920.1:0-29355 GCA_014611495.1 Limonius californicus | reverse complement strand
CTTCATATCACATTCGTACCACGTTGTCATAATCTCTACCAGTATTCAAATAAAAGATTCCAAGTTCCCAACAAAGTCCAAGTTTAATAGCTTTATAATATTACAATGCCTTAATATAAACCATACCAAATTAACATTTGTTATTAAATGATTTAGAATTTCAAATATAAGCTCGGATTACAGTGTTTCTCAAACACATCCGCCGCTTTTCATCTTTTTAAAACAACTTTCCAAATTATTTTTTCATCTCTCCGACAACCCTACCATCTGGCCAATTAAAACATTTCAGGAATCTTATTTGTGCTATGCCAACGTTTATTCTAAAAATAGAATAAACATTCCTGTTTACATGCTTTGATGTGCCAGTCATTATTTTATAAACCAAGTAAGATTAAAACATAAGTAACACAAATTACAAAATCCTGTTGAAGTAAGACATCAGCACTGGTATATCACCACAATATAACATATAATAAAATAATTAAAAAGCAAAATGACATAAACTTAGAAATACAACAAAAAAAATGGCAGTGCGACTTAAAAAAAAAAGAAAATGATAAATTACTAATTCCGTGTTAATAGTTGCCCCCGCATGGAATTATTTCTCATCTTTACATAATTTTTCAAGTTCTTTCATGGATTTTATATAATGTTTTTTATTGTTATTATTAACAACAATGACACCATCGTGTGACCATACATTCTTTTTACCAAACTGTTCACTGGCGTTATACAACACATCCATTCTTTGCTTCGTTAGGTCTTCTCGTATCACTTCCTTTGACCCCTTTAGATTCTTCTTTCGATTGAAGACCATTGGTCGATGACGGTAGCTGGTAAACTTAACTATAATGGCTCTGTGTTTACTAGGTTGCATCCGTCCTACCCAATGACATCTGTCAATGTTGTCTCCAGTGATAGTCAAACCCAATTGATTGTTAAAAACTTTTAGGACCGTGTTTTTACGACTTCGCCAGGCTTCTCTTCGGCGCCAAATATACGTAAACTGTTACGCCTCGAATACTGCTCGAGGTTATCTACAGCATTAATTAGCTCCTCGTTTTCATTTTGTAGGCGTACTAGTTTGTTCTCCATTTCGCTGTACTTATTCATTAGATCGTCAATTTTGACCTCCAACTTTTTCACGACTATATTGGATAGCTTTTCAGCAATTCCCCCCAAAAACAAATCTTCACCAACAAACTTTTGTAAACACTGCTTAGAAATTTCCGTGATATCCTTCTGTTTGCCTTGAGTAAACACCATCCTTACACTTATTACCAATGAATAATAACCAACCAAAAATTTATAGATCACTGCCGGAGCAACTCGCACGTCTATCTACCGCGACGGTTCATACGTTACGATTAAGTATGTTATATCCAATAATTAATCATCCCCCAATATCCAATGTGCAACTTTAATCTACTTGTCCATCATAAGACTTATTTACACCTATGGATGTAGTGTTTGGAGCACGACATCAAAATCTAATCTGAAAAACTTCAAGTCCTACTAAATAAAGGGCTACGTACTATAACTACCGCAGAGTGGTTTATCAGAAATTCCCAAATTCACAGACAGGCAGACACTCTCGCAGCAGTTACCTTGACAGTATCCAAGAACTAATAACATGTATGTCTGCTCATTGAAAGGGAAATCCATATTTGATAGCGGCAAAAATAACAGTAGCAACAACAACAATTAAAGCAGCAACGATGGTTACGATAACAAAAAAGAATACAAAAGCAACAAACAGTGAACAATTATTGAAAAGTTTACTGTCAACAATCAACTGAGATGATTATGAATTTGTTTCCTATCAAAATTATCACCTTTGTTTTATTTTTGTGTCTACGGCCAACTAAATTTTGTAATACAATTAAACCTGCAATAATAATATCGATTATCAGTGTTTGAGTAAACATTTTTTTGCTTCGAAACTTTACGAATTACGGAGTTTTTACAAGAGTCAAAAAATGAAGCTAATGAATAAGTCTTCACCTTAAAAAAAACATAGAAGCGTATCATCATCCTTAAAAAAATTCTGAACAAATTTATCAGGGGGTCGGGGTGGTTTTAACCCTTCTCCAATTTTCTCTATGTTTCTTTTGTTACTGAAAGTAGTGGCTTCCTTTGAAGTGCCCAGGTACCAAATTTCAATAAAATTGGTTCACCCGTTTCTAAACAGCATACATAAATGTGATTTTTTAAGTAAACTTTGAACTCCTCTCACGGGGAAACGGTACATTTTGGTATATGACAAAGTTGGGTCCAATCGACTTCTTTTGACCTCTAGAATACGTGGTAGCTCTATGTCCCAGGAGTTTTGGGACACCCTGTATACAACAGTGGATAGCGTGACTTATATGTGGAAAAACTTATCAGTTAACCCTGCCATGAATAGCAGTCTATGCGGAACTGGGATATAGATATTAAAAAAAAAATTAATACATATAATACTTACAGAAGCCAGCAGTCGAGTACCAATAGTGAATATATCAGACGCCCTAAGCACTGGTTTTTGAATATTCAGAGTAGTTATTAGCAGCTCTACCTGCAACAAATACTGACTAATTATAACAATAACTGGAAAAATTGCAACACACCTGCGCTGCTTCTGCTGTGCTTAATTTACTGATTGGATATTTGAATAAGAACGATAATATGTCTTCGCTCTGAAAAAAAAAAACACGAGGTTTTAGCTTAATTTAATAATTCACTGGATAATTAAATCATTTGATACTAAGTTGCGTCTATCCAGTAGTAACGAGGATTCTGCGTAAACACGATATTAATATATTTACATAAAAGTAGGCTTATATCAGTGTTGGGTAGTAACTAAGTAAAAGTAACTCGTTACTAGTAACTAGTTACTTTTCAGTAACTTAATAGTAACTTAATTACTTTTGTGTTTTCAGTAATTGTAACTATAACACGTTACAATTATTTAGTAACTTTAGTAACTGAATATGACAAGTTACATTTTCATGCTACAAATGTAAAATATTTTTAAATGTTCGGTTTTTAATGCGTAGGTAGTATTTAAGAAATTATACTTGAAGCTGAGGAATTTGTTGAAATTTCGAATGCCTTAGTATGCAAATGCTAATACGGAACACAGGAATACCTTCTTGTACTTGGTCGATAATAAATAATATTTGACGGATACTATTGGGCGGTGACAGCTTTTTCCAGTAATTTTTAATCCTTTAACAACTAGAAGCTCTCTAAGCAAGTATGCGGATTACTCGGAAGTACATTCCTAACGCCTGTGCGCAGGTTGGGGGTGTCTAATTCAGACGAAAATAGATTCACCGTCTCTATATTTCAATAATAACGAAAAATAAAATAGAATTCTGGGAAAATCCCAAAACCATCGCTGAACCAGCGCCTCTAAGCTCTAGGCCTGTTCCTTCCCCCACGTATAGAATATTTGCTAATAAACAATTGCTTATAAATGTGTGTATGTACATTAGTAGCGTCTCATAAAAAAAAGTAACTTAAAAAATAACGAGTTACTTTATGGTAACTTAGTAACTTATTCAAGTTACTTTCATAATTCTGTAACTTAGTAACTTACTTAGTTACTTATTTGCCGAGTAACTGATTAACTTACTTAGTTCCTTTTTTAGAGTAACTTACCCAACACTGGCTTATATTCAGTAAAATACCCATATTTCAACATTTTGCTGAAACAGCTAACCTTCCGTCGGGCGCAGTGTGTCTGACAGAACCGGTTTCCACACAATTACGAATTTGCTTGTTTTTAATTTTCAGGAAGTTATTTCAAAATATTAATACATATTGTTTGCAAGTAAATAAAAAACAACTTACATTACAGAAGAAGGGGAAAATAATCTGACCTGTAAAGAAGACCTTATAATCACCAGATTGCAAATTTAGCACACACTAATGACTCAGCAACAACTGTTTTCAAAAATACAACCAGGAAGATGCAACACCTGTCAAACAACAATAACTGTAAAACACATTGTCATTGCATGCCCAAAATTTACCGGATGCTGTAATGTACTAGGAATACTAGTCACACTCCAGGAAGCCCTCACTCTGGAACATTATACCAAAATAATAAACTACCAAGGTCACTAAACTGTGCAACAAACTTTTTTTTTTTTTAAGAATCGTGGAGTTGCCAAGGGCAACTCCAAGATTCCCATCCCACCCAGCTTACCCCGGCTCAGCGCATTTCGTGCTATTCACAGGTCTAACATGCCCCACCCTTGAAAAACTCCATGCCCCAGACACCACAAACACCCTGGGAAAGTGCAGTGCTCAGGATTCGAACCTGAACGATTTTGGTAGAATAACTCCAAGCCAAGCGTTGTGGCCATTAGTCTACCGCGGTCCCCAGCAACAAACTTTAAACTCACATGTACGGTAAAATTACCTTTCTGTAGGCGCTAATGACCTTGAAGCTAAAAAAATAGACAGTGAATTTTTGCTTCTTTTCTATTCAGAGATTTCATTATTATTTTCAAACTTGTGCAGCTCTTATTTTAAGGAGTTCGTAAAGTTTCTTTCAACTAATGGCTTAACGAATAAATTTATTGATTATGGTAAATTGAGATGTTGCCAAGTTTCTCACACCATCGACATGTACAGTAAGGGTAAGTTTAAAAAATTAAAATCAAATAGTTTTATTCAGCTTACCATTGTGTACATGTTCAGAATTGATCCAAGCTGAGGAACGCTCATTGTAGTAAATAAACCGACAAGCAATTCAAAGTCTATATACTCCACGTCAAATATCGATGTCTCACCATTAGCTAAGTAAGTCACAGTAGTGAAGACGTTGCATATCATTAAAACAGTTAACAATAGCATTGAAATTACTGTAGCAGGATTGATGAGACGATTCAATTCTTTAACTACATGCGCTCCTACATAGCTCAGTTTTCGTGTTTGGACCAATAATCGCCACATGTAGTTTTCTTGTACAGTCTTATATTTTTTTAGAAGCTGATTTTCATTTTGCTGTTGTCGATTTTTTAGAAGCAATTGTGATTTTACTTTTTTCTGGTGAGCTTTATGTATGGTTACATAGGCATGTGATATAATACAGATTGATAGAATTGAACCGAAATTCAAATAAAGAGCGATCAATATAGCAATTCTTGTTATTAACGATGTTTTTGCAGAAATTAAGATCATAGAGTACATAGTATATAAAGCAAAAATACAGGTCGTCAAACAGCAGCACGCCCATGAAAATTTTCGTAAACGACTTATATCTTCTTTTTGCAAAAATGGCTTGGATTCGGCAATTTGGAAAACTTTAGTCATATCCAGTAGTCCCACGAATATATTTTTAGAAGCTTCCTTTTTAATTAAGAAATTCACAGCAGTAACTACTGATTGTATACAAATTATTAAATCCTTCAAAATTGACATGAACATGATCGTCTTGTTTTCCTTCCGAAAAGCAATCATGACTTCACATCCATGATGAAAACTTGCCAATATAAGCAAAATGCTAGCTAATGCACCGATGCATATAGACTGCTTTGAATAAGATATTTTAACGTCATCTACGGTTCTTGTATGAGTACAAGAAATTTGTATACAGAGAGTACCTGTTAAACTTGCAAAACGAATGGACGGACTAATCGCGCAGAATAAACATTTCATGGCTTTCCTCTCCCAACCATTTTCAAAAATTTTTGTTACTGTTCTATAACGCAAGTACTCTCACAATGAATTGCTTTTCTATTTCGCGTTAATATATATATATATATATATATATATAATTTATAAAATAAATACTTTATTTATGTTGGTGCGATAATTACAGTCAAATAGAGGTTTACATTAGCACACATATGTACAGAAAATTAGAGAATTGTTTCCACAGCGGACGCGTTTGCATGAAAGATTAGTTGTTTTGGTGTGGACTAATAAACATCGATACAATCAGAGTTGTAACTTATAACGCAAATAGCAAATCTAAATCCGATTAGTAAGGAAAATCGATAGGCAGCTTTACACAACTTTTTTGGCTAAATTATTAGTGAATATAGAAACCACTTTACTTGCAAAGTAAGACACTGAAATTGAACCCAACTACATTCATATATATATATTCAATATATACATGAGAGTTTATTACATTTTGTGATGTTTTCGCAACCCTATAGCCATATCTACCCAGTCTCAATCACTGAGCCCTCTTGCTGTCATTGCTTCCTCTACACAAGTTTGCCATGTTAATGGCAGATCTTCCTCTCTTTCTCCTACGTGCTACCCAATTCCACAGTTTTCTGTTCCACCTTTCATTCTGTATCCGTCGAAGGTATCCTTACCACTTGAGGAGCATTCTTTATAGCATTCTAATTTTTTTCCTCTACGCCCATTTGCCTTTTTTAAAACCCCGTTATTTGATTCAAGCTTTCAATATTCAATACTCAGCTTATAAGTCACGACAGCTATTAGGAAATCCCTGCTTAAGCTACGCGGAAGAGTTCTAGAAATCTGATTCACCACTAGGCTTATTTGTGGAAAGAACAAAACCGCGTTGTTACCTAAAAATGGACAGGAGGAGGTTTACCCAAATATTCTGCTATTATTATTACTTTACAATTCTAACCAATGCCCTGTGGTTTAGTGAATAGTTTTTTATTAAATTTAATTTCAATGTATCATAAATATATGATAGATCATGAATGACTGAGACACTTCTCATAATTCTGTGTCTCTTCCTTCATATTTTTATTGTGGTTTTGCTTACTGAGAAACTCGTTAATCCATACTTGTGTTCCCCTAATTTAGCTCCACCTTTTTTCTTTTAGTGTTTTCATTGCACTTCTAACTCATCGATAGTCCAAAATGTGTTAGTCAGTTATGCCTAAAATTGCTTAATAACCCAATCATCTAACACCTGACTTTCTGGAAGAAATTTATATAAAACGAGAGACAAAAATCAAAAAAGAATAGCCAGCATAATTAATCATGAATTCAATAGCTGTGAAGATATAACGCTTTTTTTAAGTAGTACTCACGTAAGCTTTGCTGATAAACCAGTCCGGGAACAAGGATAAACCGCCTCCTCGCCGTGTCCCACGAGCAACATCTTTTGACGGCTAAATATCTATCAAATTGGATGCCAGATCAACATCTTCTCAAGACAGTCTTGGCAGCACACATTCTCATGTGGCCGCAACTAAACGGCGCTTCAAAGCGTTTTAATAACCTTGGACCTTCTATCAAAGTTTTTCAACTTAACATTGACGGAATTAACCAACTTAAGGGTTATCTCTTAGCTATAATCAACATTGCTGTAGCTGTTTTCCAGGAAACCCCCACAGCGAATGAATTATAAATGGACAGGCCAAATACAAGGATATGGGTTGGTTATCTCAATAAACCGCCCTATATATGATATAGCAACATATTCAAATAACAAATTGTTCAATACCCTAGTAATGTGTAGTAGCGTTAACAACAGAATATGTGCAATAACAATTAAGCTGCAATCACTAAAAATTTTGAATATATCCAATTACCACTTGTTCCGCAGATGTTTCCCTATGTATGAACATCCCGCTAATTAAATAGGCGGTTTTAACAACCACCCCAAAATATGGAAATATGATGCCATACATAGAAATGGTCAGGCACTTATGGATTGGATTGAAACACACAAATTATATTTAAAATTTGATGTTAAAGCAAAGGCATGTTCCGATGGGCAATGGGCAATATACATCAGACCTGTGTTTCACATCTAAAAATCATGACAATATAGCTCTACCATGCACAAGAAAAAACTTGTTAACTTCTCCCATACTCAAAACCGCCCTGGTTGTAACCCATATTATTACATCCAAAACTACATTCCATTTGCAAGACGGAATTTCCGTAAGACCAACTGGATTGCATTTAAGGAAAATCTTGTCCTAGATATACTACAAATTCCTATAAACAGCCGAAATTATAACAGATTTGTAGAAATCATAGTTGTAAAGTCTACCCGGCGGAGGTACCGTACAAATTATATTTCCTGCTGGAAACACGAATACGATCAACTATACAAACCTTTTCTGGAAACAATGATTCAAACATTGGAAACAATTTTCTGCAAGCCTTCGCCCAACCCCGAACCTTTACTCTCCCAATTTTTGGTAACTTCTTTTATATTTAAATCAATACAACACGGAAAAATTCAATAAAATTTCGTATACGGTTTGCAGTAATATACAAGATGTAAATCCAGCAAGAATCAAGAACAGATTAGGAACCTTGTCTCGTGTAAGCTATATAGCTATACTAATTACAAGAACTATAAAAAATTCTAAAAAAGAATCGCTTATATTGTTTAGAATATAAAATTAAGTAATAGATTAGTGAACTAACCAAACAAATGAATAGTTGAACAATCAAACAGTTATTTATTAGAACACATGCTAAATTTCCTTCTTGTAATAACTTGTCAGATTTTAATTTTATTTCTCCATTTCTTCTTCTACTCCAGCTTTTACTATCTCCTGTTTTCTTACTCCAATAACGCGATATGCTATCCATACTCTCTGATATGTTCGACTTTTTTTTTTTCGGTCGTATCTAACAGATTTAAGTCCATTTTTAAATTCCTGTATGATCTCCAAAATTCCCTATCCTTGGATATTCCATGTCTCACAAATGATGTTACTTGTTTGAAGTTTCCTTCCCGTTCTTCTTTTCTTGGTTGGTGTTTAGACTGGCTTTATACAACTAAAAGCAAAACTGCCCCCCCCCCCGTAACCGTTGGGGTTCCAACCTGTGGATTACCACACGGAATTATTTTTTTATCCTGTCCATGTTTCTTGTTTTCGTTCTTTAATTTGATATGTTTTTAGATTTTAAATCTTGGTGCCAAATCCTCCTATGAAGGACTTTAGATCCAGCCGACCACTATGGGTCTGACACAGTTACAAATGCCTGTTGGTACGCGGAATATATTTCTTTTCTTTTCTATATTTGTAAGACACTCCCCAAACTACCATACGGGGACGCACCCTCTAACGATTACAGCCCGCCCCCTCCGAGCGTAGAGAAATAATAATCGTGTTAACACATATTGCGTTTTGAAGAATTTCCAAAATTATATAAATTCATAAAATAATGGATTCGGTCCGCGATGTAGGTTCAATAAACAGGCTGAGTCACGGAATCGGATTTTCTTGGAACGCGCCGTACTCAACTCGTGGAGAGGTTAGAAAGGTAGGAGAGACGACCTTCAACTCTCCTTGATTTTCCATTTAGTATCCATCACGCCGCTCTAGACTCGAGAACACCGTGTGTTTGCTTACGATACTTACATGAAAAATAGTGAGTCAGTGATAACCAGCCAACGCCTCTTCACGCAAAAATTTCACATCGGGCGTCATGGTGATGTCCCCAGCCGCAATACCATTCTTAGATGGGTTAATGTACTTCGATCGACTTGTTCATTATTGAAAAGAAAACCACCTGACCCTGCCCGAACCGCCAGAATACCAGATAATGTGGACCGAGTAAGAGAGGCGATGATGCGAAGTCCAGGTCGCTCTGCTAGGCGGCACTCTGCGGATCTGCGAATAACTCAAAGCACTCTGCAGCGAATGTTACACAAAGACCTAGGGTTTCATCTGTATAAAATTATGATAGTCCAACAGTTAAATGAGGGGGGTTACCAACAACATCTCACTTTTTGTCAAACAGTGCTTCACATGTTTGAAGAAATGATGATTTGACCATCATAATGAGCGATGAAGCCCATTTCCATCTTAATGGGGCAGTTAATAAACGAAACTGCCGATTTTGGGCTTCAGAAAACCCCCGTCGTATATCAATACATCAGCGACCACTACCCTGCCCAAAAGTTACAACAACACCTCAACAAGACCCAAGACTGGACAAGTGTATGGAGAATAAAAATAAACGAATTGAAATCGTCACAGGTAACATTCACAAAATGTAGAGGCAACACCTCTCCTATAACTCTAAATAAGCAATTCCTACCCCAATCTGATAGCGTGAAATACGTAGCTATACACCTAAATAGAGGACTTACCTGGATTATAGAGATTTGTAGATTTCCTCTGATGTATGACACGATTTTTTTTAAGTTGAAAGCTTCCTGTTTGAGCTGTTCCCGCTCTGCTGTGCCCCCTGTGTTTTGATCTGCTATCGATGTAAATAAACAGTTTCCATCTCCTGGAATTTTCCGCACCTTCAGTTTGTGTCTGCCCGTAAATACTGTTTCCTGTTCCATAGTCGGTAAGGTTTCCTGCTTCTGATGATTGTCGTGGGTTTGCTGTAGTGTAGTCTTCCGTGTGTATCTACCTACCTTCTAATATTACTGGTTCTGCTTGACCGCACCCCGTAATGTTAGATATCAGACCTCCCTAATTTGCGGTCTCTAAATTAAATTAAATTAATATAAAATAAAATAAAATAAGATTAAATAAATAAAATTAGATTAAATGAGATTAATGTTTACAATTCATTTATTACGTTAAGAGGTTACAATTGCCTACAACCGTGCGAATTTATGAACACTATCTGATTCACAATGAAATGCAGTAGATTTAGACGCGATAAAAATCTAAAATCAAACTTTACTTAATTGCTTGCATTCGAAATCGACGTATTTACTACTTTTCTGTTTATTAACCACACAACACTGCGAATTTTTAGACACTGTGTGATTCACAATGAAATACAGTAGATTTGCACGCAATGAATAAAAAGAGCCAAGGTTTACTACCTTGCGTGGGTTCAAAATCGACTTATTTACTACTTGTGCTGCTTATTAACTGAACGGCATTGCGAATTTGTGAACACTATCTGATACGCGATGAAATGCAGTAGATTATCACGTTATTAATATCAAAAATTAAATTTTACTATCTTGCATGCGTTCAAAATCGACTTATATACTAAAAGTACCTCTTACTTTTCTTAGAAATTTGGCCCTAGTCGAATAGTATTATACTCGATTGAAATTTATCGTCTTATTCCAAGAATTCGGTTTTTATTTGAGACGGCTTATTTGTCGGCCCGCTTTCTATTTCCGTCTACCTCTGTTCTATTCCCAACGCCGTCCCGCAAACCTGTCCTCTTTTACTAAACTTTCATGCACTTGTTACAAGATCTCCCGTTTTGATTTTCCTGTTCCGCTTATCCACCTATGCGTTCTTATTCCGTGCTTAAATATATTAGATCCGACTGGACTACAATACTAGACTACTTGATCACTTAGCTTTTTTCTACTTCTCTCCCTCGTTCTTGCTATTTTTTTCGCTGTGTTCTTGTTGACCGTTAACCTTTCACCTTTGGTCGGTCAGCCGATAGAGCAGGTGGTCGCAGGTTCGCTTAATTGTTTATACACCCTCACGTCACTCACTTGGTAATTTCCACACAGGAATAATTCTTGGGCAAGTCTCGCTGAGCAATTTTTCTCGAGAGAACCCAAAGCACGTCCGTCCACTGGCTCGTCGCAAACGGAATTCGTAAACAACTACGTTAAAATGTCAAGTAAAATTTGTTTCAAAATATCACAAGCTGCTAAATAGGTTCAGCGAAAAGAGAACATCCCTCGTATTAGACAGAACAAACGTAACTGGATACTTCTAAAACGGCATTAAAATAAAAGTATTAAACACTTACCACTGCTCCCAAGTTTTCGAGTTTTTGTATAGTGTACAGTATCACAGTGGCTGAAATGTAAAGTTGCAGTTGTAATCCAATGAACCCAGGCACCAAAGTTTCGGAATTTTCATTAATCCAAATTGTTAACATTAGAAAACTGTTTGATACTAGCATAATCAAAGCCACTAATAACCAAAACAGTTGGCCGGGATCGCAACACTTATTCCACGCTTTCATATTACATACAAGAGTAGAATGGAGCCTTCTTGTAAGAAACAAGGACTTTTTTAAGCAACAGTTTTCTACTCTTTTAGCCTGTTTCTCATCCGTAAGAGTTTTCCTGTATATTTTCAGTTCGTTCATTAGCTCTTGCTGGTACTCTTTGAATAATGTGCTGTAAAGATCAGTTACCACTGAATAAATTAGTATAATTGTAGCATCCATGTAGAAACAGAGAATGGTTGCGAGTCTTTGCAAGATACCCCAATTTGTATCGAAACCAATAAGTAGCAAGTACGTTGTGTAAGTAATTAAAAATAATGTCATTATGATAAGCTGTATAACTGCTCGAGACCTTAATATGCGTACATTAGTTTCTTCCAGAAGAATATCACATTTGGTCAACGTCCAATCTTGCAGAGTACTTTGAATTCCATTAAAATGGTTCACCATCGCAGGAGTTTGTTGCAATCCGATGAAAATAGCAACAGCAGATCTTATACAGAAAAGGGCATTCGTTATGTGTGTAATTATGGTTAAGGCGTTGACTCCTTCCCTAAAAGCTGTTCTTATTAAACTGGCATAATGGAAACTCATAATTATTAGAAACGCAGTAAATAAAGTTGATAAACAGATGTAAAATTTGGACGTCTTCATTTTCATTCCATTTCTAGTTTGTTCGTGGAAGCAGCTTAGAGTCGCACACGGAAATGCCACAAAGTTAGAAAATTTTAGAGTCAAACCAACTGCACAAGATACACAGTTTTGTGAAATTGATATTTCACTAGCCATTTCCTTTACAATTATTTCAGTGTGTTTCTTCTTCATATGCTTTGTTGTGTGCATGTTAACTTCAATTTTTCCATTATATATCAAATACATTTATGCTGCTATAAATATATAATCTTATCTACATCTGCAGCTGCTTACAGCATAGTTGGTTGCAATATAATCATGTTTAGGTAAGAAAAAAAAGTAGTACCGGATAGTAGTGGTAATGAATATCTAATATTCGTATAATTATTTAATGTTTACAGTTATTGACCTGAAGAGACTAACATTCATTAGTGCGGTATCGATTATTCCGTCAGGAAGATGGATTGTTATATTAATCTGTTAGGTGGCAGGGCCATCTTCGTCTTACTCTTATGTTTTCAGGTTACTGAGATAACGTTAGGACAGTTAGATCGTTAGAATGTATGATAATACTGTTTCTATGTCTGCCATTAATAGCTCATGTTATATAATGTATTCTGATTGCTAATATAAATTTAATGATAATGAAAAAAATATAATTATTTCATGTTTACCAAGCATTAATATCTGTATCAAATTTTTTTGGAAAACTCATACACAAATATTTAGTTGGAAAACAGTGAATGTATGTCTTCTTAAAGATATAGCCAATGTAGGGGTACTTCGGTGGATTCACAATCAAGAGGGGCAAAATGATTCCTATCGTCTTATAATAAAAGTAATGTAAACCGCACAATCGATCGTAATGGCTACTTGCATATTATACAGATATACAGATCCGACCTTGTTGGTGCACCCCTTTAATTGTTATAGACTGGAAAACTATCCCTCTATCTCAGCCATTCTCAAACTGTGGGGCGTGATAACACCAAATGGGAGGCGCGAGCATATAAAAAAATACGAAAAAATATTATCAAGAAAATTATTTAATTTACAGAAAGAAAAGCAATAAAATACATTCTGACATAATAAAAAATAAAATACACGCTTACACCGATACAATACACTTATAAATAGGATTGTATCAGTACTACACAATGTATTTAATCTTATCAATACTAAATTAAAAGTTTAATAATAATTATTATTAGACTCCCTTGAGCCTGTCTTGCAGAGCAAAGTTTTTCGAAAGAAGGTTTAATATTAGAAATGGATACTCTATATTTAGCTGAGATCTATATTTTGTCTTCAAAGTAGTCACCGCAGAAAATCCGGTTTCGCAAAGGTAGGATTTTGAAAATTGTAATAGTATACAAAATGTTCTTGTTTTCACTGCAGAAAACTCATCATCCACCCCTGCCCAAAATTCAAAAAATAATTTATTACTAAATTGTGTTTTGATTTCGCCACTTGCCGTGAAGTCTATGAAGATTTCTTCTTCGGCAGTTGAGAGACCTTCGAGAATATTTTGAAATGGATCCCTAAGCCACTTGTAACTTGCTACCAAGTTGTCGTCGTCCTCAGCAAGAAAATACTCTTTAAAATCCTTTGCCAGCATCGTTAAACGATTTTCAATGGTTACAAAAACAACTTTCACATGTTACTCTTCACTTGTAAGTTTTAATACATTCATCCACATTTGCAAACATTTCTAGGTTTTTTAGGATTAGGTTTCTGCTCCACAATTCCAATTTTCTACAAAAAGCATTAACTTAATCACACTTGGAATTGAAGATTGAAGATATTTAATTTCTCGAATATGTTGACCAAATAGCTCAATTTCATCACAAATAAATCATCTCTAAACTTTTCGGCTTCCGGCCGGTTTTCTTCTTCTAGCAAAATGGCGATTTCATCTCTTAATTCATAAACACGTTGCAAAAATTTCCCACATGATAACCATCTTGCATCGCAATAAAATAGTAACGCTGAATGTACTGCACCCATGTTTTTACAAAGTACAGAAAACATTATCGACGTTAGGGGTCTCATTTTTTTTATAATTTACTACAGTTACAACCGTCGGTAGCACAATATTCAGACCAAGAGTAATTTCGTTGGAAGCCAGAGCTTCTCTGTGGCTCACGCAATATGTCCAGACACACTGTGGCGATTTTTGTTTCATAAGTGCTTTTATACCTTGGAATCTTCCAGACATTGTACGAGCACCATCGGTGCCTATTCCGACGCAATTTTTTCAGTCTATGTTTGCCTCGTTTATAAAATCATTTAAGATAGCAGATAATGCAAGTGCTGTTGCTCTGAGTTCTAATGGTTTCCAGAAAAGTAATTCTTCTGCTGCTGACATACCATCACAATATCGAACATAGACAAATAAATGAGTATCTTTATTGCTATCTGTTGCCTCATCAAGCTGAATTGAAAAGAATTTGTCCCGCAACTTCTCGAAAATCTGATATGGTACATCTTCAGCTATATCACCAATTCGACGGGCAACAGTATCGCAGTAATCGCAGCTGGCAGAATAAGCTCTTCACCAATGGTGTGAGGCATTTTACATCTGGCTATTTTATATAAAGTTTTGTAAGAGGCAAGTAAAGCTTTTTCATTCACAGATAAGGTTTTTTCATAAAATGCTTTTTGCTTTTCATATGAGCTTAAGTTTCTGGGTTTCATGCTGCCTGCTACCAAAATTCTTGAACTAATGGCACACGGGGGCCTTTCTTCTTCATTTACGGCAGTGTTCGTAAACCTAAAATTTAAGTATTCTTGAGAATAGTTTCTTTATTTTATCTTCGCAACCACGCTCGTCTGTGCACTTGTTGATGCTTCACTATGATCTAATGCTCGCTTACGCCCACTTAAATATATATCCATGATTCTGTATAAATCTACTCCTACTCGAATACCACGAATTGCAGTTAACCCGCAAATTACGACATACACATTCACGATAGAAGGATCGACTTGCAGACTGGCTGGCACTGAACGAGGTGCAGCATTTATACACGCTTGCGTCGCGGTCGAGCAGACTTTCCAGAATGTTTGGGACAAATTGGAACTTGTCACGAAGCCGCGAGAATGTCCGATATGGTGGACGTAAGACATAGCGCAATAGAGAGGCAACGATTCTCATCTCGGTCTCATATATCATTTGTGCTTGTTGACAACTATTAGAGCGTTCTGTAAGTTTTAACCTTCGTTATTGGTGCCGAACTATGTAGGTGTAGCAAATCTCCTACCAAATGTATTTATGGATTTGCGACGTTTGCTCTTTGTTTGGAACTTACCTTTCGTCCAAATCCTGACTAACCGAACAGCTAATTATAAGTTTGTTAATAACCAGCAGAATTTCTTAATTTGAATGTTAAAACATAATAAAACTTAACAATCGGTGAGTTTTTTCGAATAGTCGTGTGCCATCAAAACTATTGGCTCTCCATAAATTAATTGAACATCATTTTAATTCTCTAGGTAGAAATAGTAACTCCAAATTTCTAAATACTCAGACTACGCCACAGACTTAAAAGGAATTGGGTCACATAAACGTAGCGTAGCTCAGAGGAGGAGCGGGGTTTCCATTTGTAAAGTATAATCTTATCAAATTCTCCATAAGTCGTAATAAGCGGTGGTACCAACGGGAATATCACTAGATCCGGCACTGCTCAAGCTCCACGTTACTTTGAACGTCCAATCTGAAGCTTGTGCGTGATGTATTACGCAATTGTCCTTACTAAAGAAATGTTAATTTACTAGCCCCGTAAATAAAGGGGCGCAACAGTCACTCTCAGTTGCCTTACAGGAATCTCCTCATTACGTTTAACAGAGATCAACATAGAATAATAGTTGAGTTTACAAAGGCATTTAATTGAAATAACGAAGCTGACAAAATTCAAGATAAATAGTTAAATGATTATAATTTGGCAATGAACAAAAATAAGCATTATTTAAGACAAAAAACACAGTTAGAAACGAACAATCTTAATATTTCAAAATAGGTCTCTTTTTTTAAGAATCGTGGAGTTGCCAAAGGCAACTCCAAGATTCCCGTCCCTCCCAGCTTATCCCGGCTCAGTACATTTCGTGCTATTCACAGGTCTAACATGCCCCACCCTTGAAAAACCCCATGCCCCAGACACCACAAACACCCTGGGAAAGTGCAGTGCTCAGGATTCGAACCTGAGCGACTTTGGTAGAATAACTCCGAAGCCAAGCGCTGAGGCCATTACTCTACCGCGGTCCCCCAAAATAGGTCATGTACAGGTGATCCCAAAACAATTATATCTAGCTAATAACTGAAAAAGGATGCTGCAAAAAGACCTTGTACGCGCAGTGTTTTCTTACATCGGTAAAGTTCTTCGAATAAAATAAACAAATTATAAACTGAATTCACAAGATTTTACAATGACCGGCGTCGTCTCAGAGGATCTCCCACGGTAAACTAAACGCAACATCGGAAACGTGGCTAGCAAAGTTTTTGAAAATTTACCTTTTGCGATGTAAAGTTGGCCCTTCAGGGGGGTGTAAAGCTTGAGTCAGTCCCTGGGCGTAGTGGTAGAGTGTTTACAGTTGCGTCTTTCGAAACAGCTTGCTTTTGGCAGATTTTTCAATATTACAGGCCATTGGCCTATACAAAGAAGAAGAAGAAGCGTCATACGACGAAATCGGTATTTTAAGCGATATTTACGGAATTTTTGGGAAACCTAATATTCCCCTTATTCGGACGTACCATAAATGGTACCGCAGAAAGTGAAAGTAATTACCTATTGGTACATTACACTGATTCGGGCGCCCTAGGGTAATTTTAAATCTGCGTAGCAATCATGTCGAGAGCTTGAGCCTGACTTTCGTCTTTTCCCCACACCTAACCGTGTGAAGACTAGGATTAAAGCTGTACTTGCAGAAATCTAAACCCCGTCGCGCATACCGGGTGCGTTCTATACAAAGAGCCGAACGTCACAATCACAGAACGAAAAAATACGGACAGGTAACACTAACGATTTGTGGATGCTCCAATTTAGTGTGCGCGAATAATTCGCAATACTTTCTTCTTCTTCCATCCTTTACCTCCGAAGAATCATAGCGGCATCGTGGGCATAGAGATGTTGTCGGGTTTTTCCATGCTGTCCTGTTCTGTGCCAATTAGATCTATTCGTGAAGTCCTTGTATAATGAGTGCTTTTATCAGATCGTAGCGTCTGATGGGATACTTCCCTTACGCCCAATTTTCTTTATTTTACCTTCTACTGCTGCTTTTCCTACAATACTATTTATTCTAGCTGTAAGTCTTAGATAACAGATATTCTTGATTGATTTGATACAAAAGATTTTTTTTCATTTTTAGCTATTCAGTTATTGATTTTTTAATTCGGAAAGCTATCTATGACATTTTTAGCATTCGTCGATATCACCAGTGACGTAGCTACAATTTCTATTAGGGGGGGGTTCGAATATTTCTTCTAAGGGCAAACAAAAGTTGTGAAAAAACCGAACGACTTCGAATGTTACACCAGCATTTCTCTACTTTTTAGTACTTGCGACCCACTTTCCAATCACAATTCCCATCGCCTCCCCCACCCCTCTCATAGAATAATTATTACTGAAATCATGTTCTAATTGTAATATTATTCTCTATTTTATTGTATTTTGACGCTTAAGCTACACTACGATTCTGTCTTTATCAATGCAGCGTATCGGTGTTACCAAATATCAATAAATTTACCTATTCGTGGTAATTTGTAGTGTTTGTAATAGTCCAGCGCCAATAACGAAAGTTAAGAATATCAAAGAGCTCCAATAGTTGTCAACGAGCACATATGAAATATTGTTCTCTGGTATCATGTTTATGAAAGGGTTGGTTTGCTATTATACGGAGTAAACGTAACTGGACATTTTAAAACGGAATTAAGATAAAAGTATTGTAACGAAGTTCCCGGCCAGAACGCGTTTTTAAAATTTGTGTAGAAACTTTCCGCGTTATTGTTTCATCGGAAAGGCGCTGGTGGAGCTGGGAGTCGCAATCCGATGAGAAATCCCACTCTCTACCGGCCTAACACGACGCCAAAACGAGCGAGAACAGCCGGACCGGCCATATAAAAGCAATTTGCGAGGAAAATTTATTAACTTCGGAGCCGAAGCCTGGAGAAGGAAGTCCAGTCCAGAAACCAGTCCGGAAACCAGTTTAGAAACTAGTCCGGAAACCAGTCCAGAACCCGAAACTTCTGAGTCCAAGCCTGGCGAAGGAAATCCAGCTCCAGAACCAGTCCAGAAACCAGTCCGGAAACCAGCCCAGTATCCGAGAACATTAACAGAATCCTTTAAATAAAACCCAGCCCACCGTAATACCTGAAAATCCTAGAAATCTATTCAACACTGATTTTACCTGGGGGAACCCGCGTTTTGACAGTGTTTTCCCCTGTATTTACTTTCCTTTCATCACTGATTTTACCTGGGGGAACCCGCGCCCTTGAGGTGTTGCCCCGTTTCTAACTATCCATTCAGCACTGATTTGACCTGGTGAAACCCGCATTTTTGACGTGTGATCCTGTAATTAAATTCCTCCCGAGCATTTAAACGTATTTATACGTATTTTCACCTAACCTGGAAAAACACCGTATCGAGAGAAGTTTAAAGAATTTACTACGAATATCGCGGGATCATTTCGTTAACCAGGGGCAACCCGTGTTCTCGTTTGGAACTCGCTTTACGAATTCTAAAACAAATCCGAAGTCCCGCTAAAAATCGCTAAACCGAAACACCAGAACACAACTGTCGAACCCGCATAGCCGTTCAGTGGACCATCGCTAACATTCGTAGTACTCTTAATTCCAGTTCTAGGTAACCTAAACGAATTTCGTTTATTACTAGTTGACCGATCGCACTTCAAGGGAGCTGTTAAAATTCAGTTGCTGCGAGTAATCACGTTTACCTTCCACTGCAATAATAAATGTTATTTCCTAGTCAACGGTGAATTTTACTAAGCGAGCCAAGTGTGGCGCCCAGCTGTCACCCCACGATCCCTGTATCGCTCCGGTCTACGCTCGACCCGCGCAGCCCGCATCCGAACTGTCTACATTCCAGAACCGAACTAACGCCGATTTGGTTTTACATTAGAACACCGTTTTGATTTATTATTGTTGTAATTTGTTCAGAATCCAGTATTTTAGTTTCCGTTATTAACGTATATATTTAAATCAAGTATTTTAATTTAAATTAGTATTGTACATAAATAGGAATAAAACTGTTGAGCCGATAAATAATTTTATTTCCCAGTGAGCCCTGGCTCTGAGTTTACCCGGCACCAGGCCAGGGATATTACAGTATCAAATACTTACCACTGCTGCCAAGTTTTCGATTTTCTGTATAGTGTGCAGTATCACCGTGGATGAAATGTAAACTTGTAGTTGTAATCCAATGAACCCAGGCACCAAAGATTCGGCATTGTCATTAATCCAAATTGTTAACATTAGAAAAGTGTTTGATACCAGCATAATCAAAGCCACTAATAACCAAAGCAGTTGAGCAGGGTTACAACAACTATTCCATGTTTTCATATTAAGCATAAGAGTAGAATGAAGCCTTCTCGTAAGAAACAATGATTTCTTTAAAGAATAATTTTCTATTCTTTTCTGATGTTCTTCTTCCGAAAATGTTATCTCGTGTATCTGCAGTTCGTTCATTAACTTTTGCTGATACTCTTTGAATAATGTGCTGTAAAGATCAGTTACTACTGCATTAACTGATATAATTGTAGCATCCACATAAAAACAGATAATGGTTGCGAATCTTTGTAAGATACACCAATTTGTATCAAAACCAATAAGTAATAAGTACGTTGTGTAAGTAATTAAAAAGAATGTCTTTACGATGAGGTGTATAACTGTTCGAGACCTTAATATGCGTACATTGGTTTCGTTCAGAAGAATATCACGTTTGGTCAACGTCCAATCTTGCAGAGTACTTTGAATTCCATTGAAATGGGTTACCATTTTAGGAGTTAGTAGCAATCCCATGAAAATAGCAAAAACAGATCTGACACAGAAGAGAGCATTCGTTATGTATGTAATTATGGTTAAGGTGCTGACTTCTTCCCTAAAAGCTGTTTTTATTATACTCATGTAATGAACACTCATCATTATCAGAAACGCAATAAAGAATGTTGATAAACACATGTAAAACTTCGACGTCGTCATTTTCATTCCGTTTCTACTTTGTTCGTGGAAGCATCTTAGAGACGCGCACGGGAATGCCACAACATTTGAAAATTTTATTGTCAACCCAACTGCACACGATACACAGTTTTGTGAAATTGTTGTTTCACCCGACATTTCCTTTTCGATTATTAAACTTTGTTTCCTTTAGCGTATGTCTTCTTTCTGTGACTGTTAACAGTAATTTTTCAATTAAATTAAACTTACACTTTTGCTTCTGTAAATATGAAATCTTATCTATATCTACAGCCGCTTACAGAATAGCTTCAGGTAATACAATCATGTTAAAGTAATATAAATATTACCGGATAGTAGTGGTAGTATTTACTTAACCACCCGTATAATTATTTGATGCTTGTGTTTAGTAAATGACGTACAGGTACGAACACGCAGTATCGCTTATTCTTTCGGTTCTTATATTAATCCGTCAAGTTTGCGGGGACGTTTTTTTCTTACTCTTTTCTGTTGAGGTTGCTGAGTTAACGGTAGGAGCAGATAATTAGAACCTTCTATAAGACAGTCCCTTTATCTGCCATCAAATTAGCGCATAGAATATAATGTAATCTGATTAATGATGCAAATTTCACGATAATAAAAAAATATATAATTATCGCATGTTCATCAAGCATTAATATCGGGATCGAATTTATTTAGGATACTCAAACATAAATACTTAATTTGAAAATAGTGACTCTATCGGATGTATTACTTGTAGAGGTACTTTGTTGGTCGATTCACATTCAGGAATGGCAAAGTAATCTACAACGGTACTAGTCTGCTACAAAAGACTGAAAGGTATTCAGGAATTATCAGAGCATTCCGCGAATCATTTACTAACGATTTTGATCATGATTTTTCTTTTTCTCTACTTTATTACATTACATTAGATCTCGCAATAAAGGTAATTAAGTCTCACAATCGATCTCAGGAGATTTGAACATTTAACAAATTTACATTTCTACATATGCTTTTGTGGAATACAGATTAGAGATTATTGAAACACCACTTGAGCTATTATAAACTGACAAATTGGCCTATTATCTGGAGATTATGACCAAATGCAACGTTATTAGTGATGTTATAATTAGTTTAAAGAAAATTTGAATTATGTAGTGTTTCTTTAATACATATTCTGTATACCGATTGGCGGTTTCAAGTGGGTACATAGCACATGTGAAAACAATTTAACGTCACGCGATGCACCTTGATAAATGTAGGATATTTTTATTAACATATCGAAAGACTTTAGATATGAGTTCGTTTTAATATCTAAACAAATCAGGAAGTGACTTTGTCCCTCAAAATTTAACGTATTCAACACACCAGAATTAAAACTTATTACAATAGCTTTCCAAAAATTAATAAAGAAGTGACGAAGACATTGCATATTAAGTCTTGGTATAAGCGAATAAAATAAAATAAATTAATAATGGACAAAGGAAAAAACATTTTTAAGCTAAAGTCAACTAAATAATCAACACTAGCACTTCCAAGAACTTAACTGAAGCATGATATTATTTACAATAAATTTTCGAATGAATTGCCCGCCTCTGCCAAGCAGTAGCCCAAGCGATTGTAAAATCCGATTCTCACATTAGCAAGCATTTGTGGGGTAATGGTTGCAAACGCATCCTGAATTTTAATTCGCAATTCGTCCAGTATGGTAGCTGTACCTTCTTCAAATCCATACATTTTCGACTTAATGTAAGGCAGCACGAAGAAATCTTGAAGTGACAAGTCCGGGGATCTAGGCGGACAGAGAATTGCGCTTACCGTTTCAATTACACGATTAGGAAATGTATTTGCTAAGTATTCCCGTACGGTTAACGTATTGTGGGCAGGATAACCATCTTATCGGAACAAAAGTTCATCCAGGCTGATCCCTTGAACGTGACGCAAGGCAGGAACGATTTCGTTTTGCAGCATATCAAGATATTTTAGACCATTTAGGTTCCCCTCGATAAAAAATGGTCGAATAATGTTATCACCCAATATTCCACTTCACACATTCAACTTTTGTGGATATTGAGATCAATAACTTCTACTACTACTACTTCTACCGCAGAACATGTTCTTACTTCTTGCATTTCCTGATTAAGGTTGGTTGGGTGGAGAGACACCCGTGTTCCTCAAAGTTCCTCAAAATTCGGTGTATTGCATTAGTACATCAGATAAGTCGATTTTCGAATGTTACTGCAAATAAGTTTCGACTTACACGTAACGAGCTACCGCTATCAAGCCATATAATAATTTGTCCTTTCTCGTGCTCTTCATAGACATTCATATCAATATTACTGTTATTATTTTGGCTATTCATTTTTTTTAAAGAAAATTCCGTGAAACTGTTACAGGCAGCTGCCAAATTAAAGTCACAATTAATGCTAAGTTGATTAAAAATTAAACACGTCGCATCTATTTACCTAGCCGGCCTCGGCCTAGCTTGGCCAGATAGACAAAATCCTTAGTTATGGTGTACAATGGGCCAAATGTGGCCTAAGTGCATAGAGATGCTTGGAAAACCGCGTCCTAGCTCTCGCTCTTTCAAATCATCATTATCATCATCTATTTACCTATGATTAATATTAAAAACGTCAAGATGCTTGGATGAATGTTTTTTGTATCCTATGTTCGTAGGGCAAACCGCCAATCGGTGTATGGTTTCCTGTATTTCTGATTATAAAAACACAAAATCACTACGCAATCTCAAACGTCAGGTCTTGAATTTATGAGATATCTTACACATTGCTGCCAAATGTCGAAAGTAAAAATTATTTTCTATTTGCTTAAATGATAGTCAGCTGATTCGAAAAAGTAATGGTACAAGAAATTGCCGGTGGAAACAGAAGCTGAGGACAAACACCTACTCTTAGGATTGGCACGATTAAAAACTGCTTAATACAGAGTTGAAACCTGGGACCTACACTTCAATTCAATTCAAAGCCCATAACAACCAACGCTATTGTCTGGCTACAAAGCCCATAGTTACTAGAGGGTCAGAACTCGATTACATCATCCAGTTCGAAATATGTCTTCAAAGAGCACTATGTCTACAACGTCCAAAGTTAGAATAGGAACAGATCGCCCAACGAGACCACATCAACCAATTTGAAATGTGTCCTCAAAGAGCATTATGTCTACAACGATCAAAGTTAGAATAGGAACAGATCACCCAACTAGATCACATCGCACAATTTGAAATGTGTCCGCAAAGCGCGTGCAAGGTTAGAATAGGGACAGAAGTTCAACGTGGTAATATCACCAATTCGAACTTATTGAATCACCTAACTACAGAAATAAATACTTATAGGTTATATTTTTGGCAGGGGCCTGGAAGGAAAGGCAGCAATAAAAGGTAAAATAAAGGGAAGTGCGCCTAGGGGATGATATCCCATGAGGCGATACGATCAGAGAAAAACACTCATTAGACAAGGACTTCACGAATAAATCTAATTGGCACAGAGCAGCACAGCATGCAAAAACCTGACAACATCTCTATGCCCACGTATTGCGAATTATTAGCGCACACTAAATTGGAACATCCACAAACCGTTAGTATCACCTGTACGTATTTTTAGTTATTGTGGTTGTGACGTTTGGCCACTTTTATTATACGCATCCAGTATGCGCCACGTTATATAGATTTTTACAAACGCAGCTTTAATCCGAGTCTTCACACTGCCAAGTGCGGGGAAAAGACGGAAGTCAGGCACTAGCGCTCGACCTGATTGTTAAGCAGATTGAAATTACCCTAGGGCATCCGAATCAGGGTAATGTACCATTTGCGCTACCATTTATGGTAAGTCCCAAAAAAGGGGAATATTTGGTTTCCCAAAAATTCAGAAAATATCGCTTAGGATGCCCATTTGGGAAGTTTCGTCGAATGCCGCAATATTAAAAAATCTGTCAAAAGCAAGCGATTTCAGGGACTGATTCAAGCTTTACACCCTCCCTAAGGGCCCATTTTACATCGAAAAAGGTTAATTTTTTAAACCTTTGTTATCCACGCTTCAGCTGTTGCGTTTAGTTTACCGGGACAGACCCCATGAGACGATCCCGTTCATTGTAAAATCTTGTGAAATCAGTTTAAATTTTGTATATTTTCTTTGAAAGAACTTTACCGATATAAGAAAACACTGCCTGTACAAGGTGTTTTTGCAGTATCTTTTTCAGGTATTAGCTTAGATATAATTTTTTTGGGTTCACCTGTACCTGTACGTGACCTTTTTTAAGAATTAAGATTGTTCGTTTCTAACTGTGTTTGTTTTGATTATGTAATATTTATCATTGTTCGTTACCAAATTATAATCATTTAACCATTTACCTTGTATTTTGTTCACTTCGTTAACTTAATTAATAATAACAACCTTCGGATTGGACATTCAAAGTAACGTGGAGCTTGAGCAGTGCCGGAGTTAGTGATATTCTCGTTGGTGCCCTCACTTATTACGACTTTATGGCGAATTTGATGAGATTTGAGCGCGTATATTCTACAAAAGGAACCCCGCTCCTCCTCTGAGCTATGCTGGGGCATGCCTGCGGCATAGTGTGAGTATGTGAGTATTTAGAAATTTGGAGTTATTACTTCTACTTACAGAATTAAAATCATGTTCAATTAATTTATGGCGAGCCAGTGGGTTTGATGGTACTCGAGAATTGGAAAAAACTCACCGATTATTAAGTTACATTATATTTTAACAGGTCATTCAAATTAAGAAATTCTGCTGGTTATTAACAAACTTATAATTAGCTGTTCGATTAGTCAGGAGTTGGAAGAGAAAGGAAGTTCAAAACAAAGAGTAAATGTCGCGAATCCATAAATACATTTGGTAGGAGATTTGCTACGCCTACATAGTCCAGCACCAGTAACAAAAGTTAAGAACAACAGAGCGCTCCAATAGTTGTCAACACATATGAAATAGGGTTCTCTGGTATAATGTCTGTAAAACTGGATAACTGGATACTTTTAAAACGGAATTAAGGTAGAAGTACCATACACTTACCACTACTCCCAAGTTTTCGACTTTTTGTATATTGTACAGTATCACAGTGGCTGTAATGTAAAGCTGCAGTTGTAGTCCAATGAACCCAGGCACCAAAGATTCGGAATTGTCATCAATCCAAATTGTTAACATTAGAAAAGTGTTTGATACCAGCATAATCAAAGCCACTAATATCCAAAACAATTGACCAGGGTTACAACAACTATTCCACATTTTCATGTTACACACTAGAGTAGAATGAAGCCTTCTGGTAAGAAACAATGATTTCTTTAAGAAACAATTTTCTATTCTTTTGGAGTGTTTCTCTTCCGAAAGTGTTATCCCGTATACCTGCAGTTCGTTCTTCAAATTTTGCTGGTACTGTTTGAATAATGTGCTGTAAAGATCAGTTACTACTGCATTAATTGATATAATTGTAGCATCCACATAAAAACAGATAATGGTTGCAAATCTTTGCAAGATACCCCAATTGGTATCGAAATCAATATGTAACAAATACGTTGTGTAAGTAATTAAAAAGAACGTCATTACGATGAGCTGTATAACTGTTCGAGCCCTTAATATGCGTACATTTGTTACGTCCAGAAGAATATCACATTTGGTCAACGTCCAATCTTGCAGAGTACTTTGAATTCCATTGAAATGGGTCACCATCTTAGGAGTTAGTAGTAATTCCACGAAAATAATAAAAGCAGATCTTACACAGAAGAAAGCATTCGTTATGTGCGTAATTATGGTTAAGGCGTTGACTTCTTCCCTAAAAGCTGTTCTTATTAAATTAGTGTAATGGAAACTCATAATTATTAGAAACGCAGTAAAGAATGTTGATAAACACATGTAAAATTTGGACGTATTAAGTTTCATTCCGTTTCTAGTTTGTTCGTGGAAACATCTTAGAAACGCGCACGGGAATGCCACAAACTTTGAAAATTTTATAGTCAAACCAACTGCACACGATACACAGTTTTGCGAAATTGTTGTTTCACCCATTTTCTTTTCAATTATTAATATTTGTTCCTTTTAGCATAGGTGTTCTTTCTGTGACTGATTATTGACGTACAGATACGAACCGGCGGTATCGCTTATTCTTTCTGGAAAGTGTGGTTGTTATATTAATCCGTCAACTTGCCGGGCAATTTTCTTCTTACTCTTTTTTGTTGAGGGTGCTGCGTTAACGGTAGGATTAGATCATTAGAATGTCCTATAAGACGATCCCGACGTCTGCTGTCAAATTATCTCATAGAATATAATGTATGATTGATGATGTAAGTTTTATGATAATAAAAAAATATATAGTTATCTCATGTTCATCAAGCATTAATATCTGGATCGAATTTATTTAGGATACTCGAACATAAATATTTAATTGGAAAATAGTGACTGTATATCGGCTTAAGGATATATCAATTGTAGAGGTATTTTGGTCGATTCATATGCAGGAATGGCAAAATAATCTAGAGCGGTACTAGTTGAGCTATTCTCTAACGTCTGCTATAAGACTGGCTAATTGGTAAAAAATTAAAGCTAACTCTAAACAACAAACTACTAGTTTACAAAGTAGCCCTAAAGCCCACATGGACTTCTGGCATAGCACTGTGGGGAACAGCAAGTAAATATAACGTGGAAATTCTTCAACGATATCAAAATAAGGTGCTACGCATTATCGCAAACGCTCCATGGTTTGTGCCCAACAGAATAATACTAAGTGACCTATGTACACCTACAGTTAAGCAAGAAACATAAAGTTATAGTGTAAAATATTTAAGACAGATTAAGTGTTCACCCCAACAATCTAGTTAATAACCTAATGACAGTGGTCGATGAACCCAGAAGACTAAAAAGGTTTAAACCTTCAGATCTGCCAACCCGTTTCTAATAAAATTATTAATCACTTATCATAACCTGAACTCCGCCATAGCCGGTCCCAAGCCCGTGTAGAGAAAGGAGGAGGGAGAAGGGTTGGTATCAGGTCCTAGAGGGGTATAGCAATGTCGATAAGGATACCTCACAAATACTAGGAAACACATTTCGGGGAAAAGATCACCCCAGGAATACCAACAAATCCTACTCCGAAATGGATAGGGTGAGAGCGAGTATTCAGCGCTTTAAAACTGGAACTTTCGGCTAAGGGAGAAAACCCCGACAGAAAATCCTGGTCCTCCAAGAGTGGGGGTTGGATCGTAGGGCCAGCAACCCTATATCCGTAGAAAGCTACAACCGCTAAAAATTCAACCGCTTTGCCTCGGAATACACCGGATGGATCCCAAAGACGACAACTTAAGCAAACGAAAAGGACTATGAAAATAGGCACATGGAATGTGCAAGGAATTTCAAGTAAAATGAGCGAAGTAACAACAGAATTAATAAAGCAAGGGATAGATATCGCTTTTGTAACTGAAACAAAAAAGAAGGGCCAAGGAAACGAAAGACTCCAAGATTATGTACATTATTGGTCTGGGGTGCACAAATCAAAGAGGGCTAGAGCTGGGGTGTCCATACTGATAAAAAACTCATATCAAAAATCCATCTGCGACCTTCAATATGTGTCAGAAAGATGTATAATATTAACAATGAAGCTGTTTGGAAGAGAGCTAATATTAATATCTACGTATGCCCCAACGGATGATGCCACTATAATATTGAAGGATGAATACTACCAAACCTTGACAGAACAACTAGATAAAGTGAAGAACAGACAACAAGATATTTTAGCAGGAGATCTTAATGACCGACTTAACAGACTGTTAATGAAAGTGGAGAAAGACTGATAAATCTGTGCAAACAGTACGAGCTTAGATTGAACAATTCACACTTCCAACATAAAAATATACATAGATACACTTGGGAAAGACCAACCTTGCAACAAAAATCAATAATAGATTATATTATTACGAAACAAAAATCGACCATAAAAGTTAACGACGTCAGAGTAAAACGAGGAGCCAATTGCGGCTCTGATCACTTTTTACTGACAGCAAAGATGGTATTCCCCTATCAGAAAACAAGTAGTATACCAAATAAGACAAACCCACAGAACTCACAAAGAGAAGAAGGACGTATGGCACCAGAACAAAGATATAAATTATATCTGCTCCATCAAGACAGTATTAAAGACCTCTACCAAAGAAGGCTATGTTCAGAACTGAACACAATACAACTAAGCGAAGATGTAGAAACAGAATACTCTAATATTACAAAAGCAATGCATAAAGTGGCGTTTGAGGTACTGGGAACAATAGATATAAGAAAAAGGAAAGACCAAGAATGGTGGACAAATGAAATGGCGGAACTGGTCGAAGAGAAAAATAACGCGTATCACAAATGGTTAGTTAACAGGACCCCAGAAAATAGGCAGGCATTTGAAGAAAAAAGACGAATTCTCAAGAGGAAAGTAATAGAAGAAAAAAACTTAACGTGGCAACGAAAATGCCAAGAGATAGAAAGCTTAATAGGGGGAGCAAGATCGACCAAAGTATGGCGCTGCATAAAAAGTATGCGATCCAACACAGCCACAAGGATAAATCCTGTTATACAAATGAAGGAATGGGAGGATCATTATAAAACGTTATTGATGGAAGTTCGACCGGACTACAGAATAAATATAATACCTCCGATTACACAAGAGAACACAGTAACGAT
>JABXWE010000919.1:0-52320 GCA_014611495.1 Limonius californicus | reverse complement strand
TCCGAACGCAAAATGTGGAGTTTTTGAGATTGCTAATTAGTCAGCAATTTAATTCAACCTCCGCATTTTCACCCCGTTACAATATTGTTTTCTCTTTCTGTCTTCCAGCTACTATATTGTTTTTTCTTGGTGTAGTTTCCCCAGGCAATTTTTTGACTTATTTTGGTACATTCATATAATGGTCAGTTTACTTCGCCTCCCCTATAGCTCTTTACATCTTCTACTATAGTGTTATGTTTATCCTCTACCAAAATATGGTCGATTTGGTTGCTCGTTTTTTCATCCAGGATTCTCCAGGTTTCTTTGTTTATCTCTTTGTGGACCAAAAAGGTTGCTTTAATTTTGAACTTCTTCTCCATAGCGAAGTTTATTAATTTCTTTCTTGTTACGGTCCAAAAAAAGACTTACGTTACGGCGCCAAATTTGTTACGGGCCAAACGCGCTTTTCTTGGACCCGCAAACAAAAAAAGATGGTAAAGGCCAGCGGCTTGCTCAGAGGAGTAGGGGGAGTTCGTAAAAATCGCTTATCGAGAAAATGCTTCAAGTTGTGTACAGGGCGAGTCAAAATAAGTGGGCGCCACCTTCCAAATCCAGCTGGTTTTGTAGGTCCTCGCGGAAGGTCGAGAAACCAGCAACTCACGTGAATGGAACCTACCTTTAATTGTGCCTTCACCTAGATCTTAAAGCTTGCAAAATCCTTACATAAATATTCAGAACACAGCAATAAAAGACATGCGGAATTTTAACACATATAATGAACTATCAAAAAAAAAATGGCACAGAACATACAAAGATAAATATCAACGATAGGAGACTTTATAACGTAAAACACAAACAGTAATAATTTCGAACGTTCGCACAGAACCCTACGCCGCTGGTGCCAATGCTACATTTAAATTGTTTCAATAACTGCTTGGCCCAGTTGCGTAAGTTTACAGAAATAATACCATAAAATGAACGTCTGTATATTATTTATACAAAATAAACAGTGGCTTCAGGTCACTGTTACTATTTTTATCAATAAAACCAAAACAAAGGTTGACACGTTTGAATTTTGCAAGTTGCACGGAAAGTTTTGCTTCACAAAAAAAACACCAAACTGGAAGTTTTTACCTTGAATTTTGCAGACAGGCACAACCTTGACGAAGAGACGGCACAATTAATGGCGATATCAATTTATAAACGATGGACACAGGCGTAGCCAGGAACCTTCGATAACATGAAATGGCTGCAGAACCACGGGCGTTGGGCTTTGACGATGATCCGCCAAAAAGGCGATTGGTCAACTCACTGAAGAGTTGCCTTTTCCTGGGGTTGAATCAAGATGTTCCCATTAATCCGGCAATAGCCGACAGTCTGTTAGATACCCCTTGGTACAACAGCGAAACGGAACACACATTAATGATACCCCTCACAAAAAAAACCCGAGAGCCGCCCCTGCAGCACTTGACGTAATTACGATTGCCGATGATGGAGCTACGGACAACCGGAGTCCTCGAGATCTAAAAATGGACTGACCCAAAATGCAATGGAGACCCTACTTCTCCCCTCAAAAGATTGCACAACCTGGCGAAATCATATGCAAGAAGTTCGAGAAGGAATTTTGTTTTTGACGCTCGGAATTCCAGGGAGCGTTCAAGGTTTCGCGGATGAAAACAGGAGTCGGCAGTTTTTCACAAAGGGACTACTGATACATTCCGAACTTCGACAGACAAAACAAAAGACCGAAAATAGTAACCCAAAAGAAGAATTTAATTAGAACAGCGATATTAATTTCAACGAAGCGGCATAGAAATCACGGAACTGCCAAAGTGTGCGGCAAATTTAAAAATCACATAACATTCTTTAGGATAACATATCAAAATTTAAAATAGGAGTGGGTTAAGAGCAATTTAATAAAACAATAAAAACAATATAAAAAAATTATATTTACACATAACATAGTATCAAAATATACAAAAGACCACCATCAAATAAATTAGAAAAACCTTAATTTTGTAACATGGAATGTTTGCTATTAAGTACTTGCATGGATCGCAAAGGGAATACTGCAGTAAAAATGCTCATGTCCTACACTCACAACCTGCTTTCTACATTATGAAGATTTGCCGTTTTCAACATTGGTATCTTAAATAGGCAGTGAACTATAAGGGGAAACCTTCTATGTTAGGCCATGGAAATATTATATGTAGCACTCAATGGACAGTGAAGGTTTGCTTAAAATTCACTTAAATCGGGAATGTATAAATATGTTTAAAAAAAAATTACATTCATAGATATGTTTTGTTATGCAATGTTTTTATGATACTATATAGAAAAACAAATGTTCCCATTATACTTTAGAAAAAAAATAAAAATCTGTTCAGACACAGATATAAATCAGTACAATTTGTTCATAAATACAGCAACCACAAAAAAAGTCTTACTTGTGCCCCACAAAAATCTTTACCCTTTGCTCACGTTAAAACATATAAGCATCTACTATAATTTAATGAAAAATACTGTGATTACATTCATAAAATTGCTACAATTTTAACAAACAATACTGTAATTTGAGGATATCTAACAAGTTAAAAATAATTCTTTTCCTATATACAAGAGATATTTAGGTTAAATCATTCAGTTTAGTAAAACACTTTAAACTTTATCACAGAATTAGTAATTTTGCACTGAAATAAATAAAATATAAGTCGTATCGACATACAAATATTTAGTACCATTTAGCACCTAAACTCAAAGAAAACTAAACATCTTAAAGTAATGAATATCGAAGTGAATAATAACCTATAAAGCTAATTATTGCATCCACAAAATGTAAAGGTCGATAACTCTTCAACTCTGTACATATTTATATAAGATTGTACATATTTTATATACGATATAGTGATATAATTACATGTTGTATGTATTTAAAAGCACCAAAAGAGTATCTTTTTAAGTGCAAAAACAGGCACTTATAATCGTATAAAAACCATCCTGGCACTTATTCTAGTATCTTACTTTCAAGTCTCTTAGATCGGTATATCTTACATGCAGATTCTACAGTATAAAACTGAGTAAGAGCAAAGTTTTAGTTAGAGAAGAATATTAAATATGTAAATGTCACCTGAGTAAAGTGTATATATAATATCCTTTTGAAACTATGGAAGTTACTTAATCTTTTTGTAAATCTCACATATTTTCCTAGTTTTTTCAAAGTTGATATGACTATTATTGTTAATTAGTGTTTAATAATGTACACATAGTTTTTAATTTTAACTATGTATACTACTTTATATAATATAGCAATTTAACGTTTTATAAGGGTGTCATGAAAAACTGAATATGGGTTTGAGCTTAATATATAAAATATAACCTCACTTAACATCTGTTAAACAGAAACATTGTTGCAAGAGCAAGTACTGTTGTTGATTAAGTCTATTTTCAGTGGTTTTTGTAAAAATGGCCACAGGATTTACAATCTATAGCTGGTTTAAATATCATTTGGTATATTTCTGTGCGACAGGTAAACTGTATAACGATACGCCTGAATAGAATCTTAATATATAGTTCATTTGTCATGGTCTACCCTTATCAGAATGTATCATATTATATCTTTTAGTTCAAACTTTGATATTTTCTATTATAGTTGTGTTAATTGATCTATCCAATTTGTTTTAATACTGGCAAATGTTTCTTCAGCATTCACAAAACAAATTGGATATAAATTTCATATACAAAAGTCCACCATTGCAGCTATATATTTGTTGTGCGATGTGTTTAATCATAATTTGTCATGTCAACAAATGAACATTGTAATGTATGAAGTTTGAGACGTTCATTAAATTTTATTAACTTATTAATTCAAAAGCTAATAATGAGAAAATTAAAATGAAACGTTTCCAATGTAATTCAATAGCCATAGTGTAGATTCTAGCAATTACGTAGATAGTTTTACATTTTAAGTGAAAAGGATTTTAAATTGACAAATGATGTTGAAGTAACCAATTCGTCAAAAAATTGTCTAATTACCAGTAGTGTACCAAATGAAAGCAGTTACATGCAGTTTTATCCATACAGAATTGGATTTTCCCTTTTACATTCTCTTTCGGTTAGCCCTTGCTGTACATTAGGGTATAGGGGGGCCATTTAGCTTTCCACTATGGTCTTACAGCTTATGTCATCTATTTTTTACACATTCTTATCCAATCAAATTGAATATTTTGATGTATAGGGTGCTATGTAAACCAATGGCCATAATGTCAGGTTCTAGCTATCATGGAGATAGTTTTAAATTTAAAAGCCAATAGGATTTTTAATTGCCAAATAATGTTGAAGTAATCAATTTATCAAACAATTTTCTAATTACCAGTAGTGTACCAAATGGAAGCTGTTACATGCAGTTTTATGCATACAGAATTAGATTTTTCCTTATATATTTTCTCTAGTTTAGCCCTTGCGGTATGTTAAGTTATAAGGGGGCCACTTAGCTTTCCACCACGGCCTTACAGCTTATGTCATCCACTTTTTACATATTCTTACCCAACAAAATTGAATATTTTGATGTATAGGGTGCTACGTAAACCAATGGCCATAATGCAGGGTTCTAGCTATCATGGAGATTGTTTTTAATTTAAAAGCCAATAGGATTTTTAATTGCCAAATGATGTTGAGGTAACCAATTCATCAAACAATTGTCTAATTACCAGTAGTCCACAAAATTAAAACAGTTACATGCAGTTTTATGCATACAGAATTAGATTTTCCCTTATATATTTTCTCTGGGTTAGCCCTTGCTGTATATTAGGGTATAGGGGGGCCACTTAGCTTTCCACTATGGTCTTACAGCTTATTTCACCTATATTTTATCCATTCATTCCCAATAAAATTGTAAATTTATGTATAGGATGCTATGTAAATCAATGGCCTTGTCTATGGTTCTAGCAACCGAAGAGAGTTTTTTAAATTCAAAAGCCAAAAGGCTTTTCAAATGCCGAATAAATTAACAATTCATCCAAAATTTGTCCAACTGCTAGTAGTGCACCAAACTAAAGCAGTAGTTTTATGCATAAACAATTATTTTATTATTTTTGGGTATTTTCTCTGGGTTAACCCTTACTGCAAGTTAGGATATAAAGCGGGCATGCAGCTTTCAATGATGGTCTTATAGCCTACATCTATTTTTTTACACATTTATTTCCAACAAAATTGAAATGTTTTGATAGAGTGCCATGTAAATCAATGGCCATAGTTTAGGGCTGTAGCAACCATGCAGATAGTTTTAAATTTAAAAGCCAACGGGCTGGCATAACTAAATCATGAAAAAATTGTCAGTTGTGACGTTTACTTTATTAGATGTGACAATTCCGTCCTATTTCAGATATTTTCTCTGGGTTGATACGAACTGTTTATTAGGGTATAGTGGTGCCACTTGACTTTACACTATGCTCCAGTAGTTTATGCCACCTGCTTCACACACATTGGAAAGATTGTAGGAAAAAAACTTAAGGAAAAAATTCACAGAAAAAAAATTCTGGAAAAAAAATCCAAGGAAAAAAATCCATAGGAAAAAAAATATCCACGAAAAAAATCCAAACTATAAAATGAAGTGATTATAATTTTGAATAGCCAAACCTAACCTAACCTAAAACTTTTTTATCTTTCAGTATTGTTGTCTACTTTTCTTTTTTCTATTCTAATAATTTTTTTGCTAATAATGCGTTTTCTTTGCCTGTTTTCTTAACCAATACACATATATTTATTTTATTAATAAAATACTGTGCTGCGTGAACGCTCTGTCAATTTTAACAAGGGATTTTTTAAATTAAAAGTTTTAGTATTAATAAATAGTTAAATTGTCAAAATTTACAGCCAAGGGTATTATAACCAAAATACAGATCTACCTAAGTAACAAAATATTTTTGCCCCAAAATTTTATTTTTAAGGTAGGTAACTATACGGCAAACTTCATAAAGCGTTTGTGCAACCGGCCGTAATGTTACAAACCATGTGAAAAATTACTATAATTATAGTTTGGATTTTATTTCCCTGGATTTTTTTCCTTTGGATTTTTTTTCCATGGGTTGTGATCCTGGATTTTTTTCCTTGGATTATTTTTCCGTTTACCCATTAGAAGTCATAACGATTACACTATAATTTATTTGTTTTAATATGGTTGTTTAATGAAACTTATTCAAGTTTTTTACATATCCCTTCCACGAATTTTTTGAATTCGCCTATTGTGTTATGCTCTAACCCATTTTAAGCAAAAATAAAATTCTTCTGTTTAAATTCATTAAATATTTGTGAATTCACTTTATTACCATTGCATAGCAAAATAATTACACACATATATAATTTAGATTCTCTTCCACGCATTATCTCAGATTTAACACTACCGGTTGATTGGGATGTAGTGGGATCCGTTGACCTTACATTATGCTTCTATAGCTTATGTTACTCAGTCCATACATATTCATTTCCAATATTGAGGCAGAATACAAACTGAAGTTTTTTATGTACAATATGTGATGTAATTCGGAAGGTGTGGCAATAATAAAAATAGATTTTACACAACTATTATTCTTGTAAAAGTTGGGAGGCTTTCAATTTATCTAATGTTTCAGTAGTAACATTTATTACCAACCTATTGTAAATCAAAAGTTTCAGACGTACATAACTAAATTCTCTTTTAAATATTTTTTGGGTACGTTAGGGTATAGGGGGGTCACTTAGATTTTCACACACATTAGGAATTATAATGATCATACTGTAGTTGTTAGCAGGAAACTATCCTTTGTTCCTTTTAATGTAATGGTTTAAGGAAACTTCTTCAAATTTATATATATTGACAAATTTTATCCTAATCACATTGTCAAAATGCATCTTACAGATTTTCCGCATACTCTTTCTATGCATTTTTTGAATTAATCTATTGTGTTATGCTCTAACCTATTGGTTAAGCAGAAAAAAATTCTGGTATTTCGATTCATTAACCTTCCAGGGAGATTGCTGTCGTAAAATTTACGACAAATGCGTCTAATCGCTTCCCCCACTTTAACCACTTAGTCGCGAGCATCAAGCTCCCAGCAATTCGAGGGTCAGTGTCTCTCTAAACTATAGACGTGTCGGGTATGCACATAAGTGTTCGTTATCCATTGGTATTTGGGAAATTTTTTGAGCGTAAATTTTTCGACACGCTCCTTCAAGTGTAAGTATATTAAATAAACTACTTTTTTTCTGATTTCTTTCTCATTTATATCGTTTCTTTTATAGCTTAATGTATTTTTTCGTTTCAGACGTGTCCCATTATGGCTCGTAGGCCGCTTACGCAAAATGAGCTAGAAAAAATCGTTCAAGATTAAGATGATGAGACTTACTTTCCCTCGAGTGACAGCGAGTTTTCGGAAGAAGAAATCAAGCAACAAACTGAAGAGAGTACTACCGAACAAGAAAACACTTCAGACGAATATGAAGAAGAGGAGGAAACCATGGACCAATTTTTCATAAGAAAAAATAAATCAAAAAAATGTTGTAAGACAACATACCCTGTTTCTGGAAAAACTAAGGGGATAAATGTAGTCACAGTACCCACTGGCCTGACTCAACGAGTTCTTGGTATTGAAAATGAACTGGAAGCGTTCTTCCAAATTATCGACATCTCTATGATTGATATTTTGAAGTACACAAATATGTATATCGATCAGCTGAGAGTTGACCACCAATATTCTAAAAATCGGGACTGTACAAACATCGACGGGCATGAATTTATGGCATACTTGGGTCTACTATATATGAGTAGTGTAAAAAAATCTCACGAAGCAAAACTGAAAAAGATCTTTGCCAGTGACGGTATCGGAATTCAATTAAAAAGAGCTGTCATGAGTTACAAGAGATTTCTCTTCATCACCCGTTGCCTGAGATTCGATGACAAGAATACCAGAATCGAAAGGAAGAAAGTTGACAAACTGGCAGCTATATGCGACTTCTTCCAAATTTTCGTCAACAACTGCAAGTCATCATTCAATTTGAGCGAATATACTACAATCGATGAGATGCTGCATCTATTTAGGGGTCGTAGGTTCATCCAATATATTCCTAGCAAACCAGCGAAATATGGGGTGAAGATTTTTGCGTTATGTGATGCTAAAAGTTTTTACACATCCAATCTAGAAATACACTGCGGAAAACAACCCAATGAACCATTTGTGGCCTCTAATATCCCAACAGATATTGTATAGCGTCTAGTCACTCCGATAGAAAACTCAAACCAGAATATGACCATCGATAATTCGTACACAAGTGTACCACTCGCTGATTATTTGCTTACGAAAAAACTAACGGTTTTGGGCACAATGAAGAAAAACAAATCTGAAATCCCAAAAGAATTCTTGCCAAACAAAAGCAGGGCTGCTGGATCCACTCTTTTTGGTTTCCAAAAGGACAATATGGTGGTTTCCTATGTACCTCGAAAAAATAAATCTGTAATATTACCCTCAACATTACAGGTCGATAACGAATTGGATCCCGACACCAAAAAGCCTCAGGTTATACTGGACTACAACGAAACCAAAGGCGGAGTGGATACTGTAGACAAAATGTGTGCCGCTTACTCGGTCTCTAAAATAACAAAGAGATGGCCATGTGTAGTTTTCTACAGTCTGATGAATATTGGCGGCATAAATGCTCAAATTTTATACAAATTTGCCTATTCAGCAAAGGCTCCTGAGCTTCGAAGAGTTTTCCTGCTTGATGAAAGAGCAGATGAAATCTCAGACATTTACCTCAAGATATAAGTGCTTTTCTCAAAGTGAATTACGGTCAGGGTGTTGAATCGATATCAGAAGAAGAAAAAAGAAACGCTCCAAAACACGGTGCGTGTCGGTCATGTGCATTGGGGAAGAAAAGATCCTCAGCATCAATGAAGTGTTGCTGTTGCCAGTCGTTTACATGCAAGAACCATTCTGCAGTTGAGGTGGGTTGCAACAATTGTAAGGATGAGAATGCTGATTCTGACCAATAGGCCGATGAAATATTTTGTTTTGAAATATTTACTTTTTTGAAGTGTTGCCTAGTTTTTTTATTCACGAAAATTAAATATATTTTTTTTAAAGTACTGTCATATATCATTTTTCATATCCTCACAGCAATTTCCCAACATTTATGCAAAGAAAACACCATTTACATGAAGATGTTACACATGACGTAAAATTTACGACAAGCGCCCATTCAAGGAAAATTACCCAACGCCCGCTGGAAGGTTAAACATATACTTTATTTCCAGTTCGTTGCAAATTAAACTAGTGACACACATATAGGGGAAAGGGGGGTAAGATGACGAATCTGTCGTTTTGTGCAATGCTGAACAGATCGCAGGTCCGTTGCCGCCTCACCAGAGACACCTAGTGGCCGTCCATTTGAATCACGGATAGCCATTGGCTTCTGTTAGTTAGTTCGTCTGTTAGGGAGGAAAGAGTGTTTTCATATGCACCTGATACAATATTTTTGGATCATCTCGTAAGGATTAGCATACCAGGAGTAAGTACAATTATGGTAAAACTGCAGTTTAGGGCCTACATTTACGCATGCGTGGATATGCCTAAGCAGGAGGGTTGCAGATGTTAACGGCGTTGCCGTGTTACATTGTGTAAAATAGCAAAATGGCTGGTCGCGGTACTATTGCACCAGAAGTTATTGTTAATATCAATGAAATAATTAACATTCAAGATATTAGAGCAGAGAATACTACTTTTCGTAGCATTATGTTTCCTACAATATTAGATTGTATAAAGTGGTGTGCGAAGCGTCGCCTTATTAGAAATAGCAATGAGTGCCTTGTGTGTCATGTAGCGATGTCGTTTGTGAAGAGGTCTCAACTTTCAGATGGCTATCGATGGCAATGTAAACAATGCCTAAAGGCGGCAAGTATCCGAAGCGGCTCGTTTTTTTCCCGGAGCCATTTATCATTAAACCAAATAATTATTATTATATACGGTTGGTGCAGAGATTTTTCCCAATTAAACATTGCTCATGAGGCCCAACTTGGAGAACGGTCCACACATACCATTGTAGATTGGTGCAGTTTCTGCCGTGATATTTGTGAGGCTGACTTAGAAAATAACCCCAACGTAATAGGTGGTTTAGACGAAGATTTGGTCAGCAAAATTGTGGAAATAGACGAGTCCAAATTCTTCCACAGAAAATACCACCGAGGACAATGGCGGGAAGGGCACTGGGTATTTGGGGGAATTGAAAGCCCTTCTGGAAAATGTTTTTTGGTGGAGGTACCCGACAGGACAGCGGGGACACTATTAGCCATCATTAGAAGGTTGGTACTGGGTTGTAGGTTGGACAATGGACGTGTAGGTACTGCATGCATGATTTTTAGGTTATGATGTTATTTGCTTGATTTTATTGCTTATCGACCATACGGTATAATGCAGGGTTTTTTACAGAGTTCCAAATTGAGTTCTTTACTTTTTATTGCTTCTAAAGTTTTATCAATTTAACCTCAATGTCTCTCTAGATTTATTTTACCTGGATCGATTATTATGTCTGATGCCTGGAGGGGATATAATGGCATCAATGAAATAGATGGAGGCATATACGAGCACCGCGTCGTGCGTCGTCCACCAACATAACTTCGTTAATCCTGACGACCCAAATGTGTATACCCAAAATGTGGATGCGTGCGAAAAGAAAGCTCCGTCGACAATTTGGAACGTCCGAAGCTCTTTTTGAATCATATCTATGTGAATTTATGTGGAGGAATCAGTATAAGAACGGAAATGTGTTTGCGGAATTTTTAATTTGTGTTTCCAATCAGTATCCTTTGGCGTAATGCGTAATTTTGAAATTTTTATTATTACTTATTGCGTATTTTTTGTTTATTATTATAAGATCGCTTTTTATTTATTATAGTAAGAGTATTGTTTCGTTTTTAAACTTTATTTTTAATATATTATTGGAACGTTTTATTATATTTTTGCATTTCCCCATTATATGTTATAAAACGAGAAACGTGACAACGTCGCACAAGGCATGTTCGCCACCCTTTACATGCGCATACCTCTCTTTTGCGGAATATCCACGCATGCGTAAATGTAGGCCCTAAACTGCAGTTTTACCACAATTATTATTTCAGTATGGTAATCTTAAACTACGCTTCTTGCTTGATACACTCATGTGTTTTTAAATTGTTTTCTGATGAGCACATGTTTTGGGAAAAAATTGTAATATCAAAATGGTGGTTGGGGGTAAGATGACGAATATTAATGGGGACAAGATGACGAATTCGTCGTCTTACCCCCAAACTATTTTATTAAATAGTTCTTTATTACCATATTTATGCGACTTTTTTATTCGGTTCTCAAATTCTTTTTTTTCACTTTTAAAATGATAAATACGAAAAAAAAATAACAAACAAAAGACCCAATAGAATAAAAATAGTGACATTCAGAATTAAGTATTTTCGTTCATTGTTTTCATAAAAAATTCATGGGTTCTAATACTAATTTATTTTTGGATTGCAATTTGTCTAATGACATTCTTATCTTTTGCCACAGGTTCAACTGCCTAATCTCTGCGTGAAATGCCGCAAAACTAAGTCAGAAAAACGAACAGGCAGAGTTGGGGCAAGGAAAATATGATGAAAGCCATCTCGGAGGTGGTGAATAATCGTTCTAGTGTTAATGCTGCTGCAAAAAAATACAACGTACCGGAACCTACTTTAAGAAGATATTTGAAGAAAGGGGGTCGCACCAGAGAGCTTGAGGAACATGAATTCCCCGAAAATGCAGGGAGGTGTAAAAAAAACCTTCTCAACCGAACAGATAGAAGAGCTTAAGCAATACATAGCTGATATTGATAGAAGAGCCTTTGGGCTTACAAAATCTCAGTTCGGCCGTTTGTTTTGATTTTGCTAAAAGTAGGGGCATTACCCACAAATTCAACAAAGAAAAGAGAGCAGCTGGGAGAGATTTCATTGAAACGTTTATGAAAGAAAGCAAACTCACACTGAGGAAGCCTGAAGCAACTTTAGTTGCACGATTAATGGCGTTCAACAAAATCAATGTGGGCAAATTCTTTGATGTATTAAAGGATTTGAGAATCGCACATTCTTTTCAAGCTGCAAACATATATAATGCAGATGAAACAGGATTTTCAACAGTACCAAAGAGGACTCCAAAAGTGATTTCACCAATCGCAAATCGTAGAGTAATAAAGTTGAAATTTGCTGAACGAGGTACCACAGTCACTAGCGTGTGCACCATAAGTGCTGCTGGAAATGTTGTTCCCCCTTTCTTCATTTTTCCTAGAAAGAGGATGAATCCTTCATTTATGGTTGGTGCTCCTCCAGCTTCAGAAGGGGTTGCACATGAATCTGGTTGGATGACTGCTGAAAAGTTTATAAATTATTTGCATCACTTTGCAAAGTTTGCTCATCCCAGGAAAGACAACTCTGTTCTCATGATTATGGATAATCATGCTTCACATGTAACCTTGGAGGCAATTCAGTACTGTAGAGATAACTTCATTTTTTTGCTTGGGTTACCAGCTCATACTAGCCATAAACTGCAACCATTGGATGTGGCCTTTTATGGCCCATTGAAAAATGCATATAATTCATGTTGTGATGATTTTATGGTCAACAACCCCGGCTGTACCATTTCAATTAGGGAGGTAACTAGCATAGCCGGCAAAGCATACCTTCAGGTAGCCAATGCAAGAACGGCTATAAAAGGCTTTGAAGCTACAGGGATTGATCCTTTTAACCAAGCCATATTCAACGAAGAAGATTTTGCGCCTGCTCAAACCACAGATATACCTATGGAAACGGTTGAAAGCTATGCTGTTTCAACGTCTGCTGAGTCTCAAGTAATTAGATCAACAGACATACCTAGTGAATTGGTTGAAAATATCACTGCGAGCACACCAGTAAAAGAAGCGAAAACAGAGGCTGATGAATAAAGATAAAAAAAACAGAACACAAGGAATGAAAAAAGTAGCTCAACAAAAAAAGAAAAAAACAGTGTGTCAAGTATTCTCCTCATCTGACGATTCAGATTCAATTGAAGTGCAATACGTAAACACTGATGATGATATGGACCCTGAAAACGTGGAAGAAAAAGACTGCATAATTTGTGGTGAACAATGCAAAGATGAATTGTGGTATCAGTGTTTCAGCTGTAAGCTTTGGGCTCACGCTGCGTGTACTGGATGGGATGAAACTGAAGCCAAACACTGTCCGTGGAAATGCGATTATTGTATGTAGCGCATGATTTAGCTCATAAGGCACCTAGAATATTTTGTGCAATTTTATATATTTTTTTTATTTTGAAATTCAGTTTAAAGAAAATATGAGGTTTATGTTATTTGAGAAATGTGGTAGGATTTACCTACAATTCAACTATTGTTGTTTTACGTCAATGAAAATTTTATCTGTGAATTATTCATTGCATAATAAATATATTCATCATAAAAATGTGAGTTCGTCATCTTACCCACCCCCATTCGTCGTCTTACCTTCAGAAGCGAGTAAGATGACGAAATTTAGTTTTCAAATTCACCTAAATTTTCAATATTTAATTAGAACCCTGATTTTTTCAACTGCACAGGGTTAAAGTAAAGAGTTGGTTGGGCCAAGAAACGGAACGCCATCCATTATTTCCGAAAAATAAAGCTGGAGATGATTTTAGAAGCTTACGTTCGTCATCTTGCCCCCCTTTCCCCTACAATAGGTATTCTTTCACATATTTTCTCTGATTTAGCACGCTTTGTCCACTAGGATATAGTGGGGTCATTTGACCTTACATTAGGCTTTTATAGATTAAGCCACCCATTCCACACATATTCATTCCAAACACTGCTAACTAGGAGCGAGTATTGAAACTAAAAAAATTTTGATATACATAGTGTAGGCACACCCTGGTATTGCAGCTACAGCGGGAATATTTTTTAGTCTCCAACAATTTTCTTGTAATAGTTACAAGCCTTTTAAATTGCTGGAAGAAATGCTTCAGCAGCAGACATTTAGTGTATTACCAATGTGTCGCAACTGAAGTGCAATTATATATTTCCCTTTAGTTATTTAGTTTATCTAATTATTCTTCATAAATTCTTAAGTTTTTGCCAATGAATTGCATAGCACCCTCTACAATTTCACAATTCTAGACGTCCAATTACTTACTACTTTTTTGTAGTTGTAATAATTTAAATTTAGAGAGCAGTAAACTCTTCTGGGCTGCTGCATCTAATGGATGAGCTTATATCAACTTTAGGATTTCCCATCACCTTCAAAGAACTTCTGCCATATGTATTGCGATTTCGAAAATCCAGTTTACTGCTATCCCTGCGATTTAATGTCTGGATTATGTTTCTGACCACGCTATTCGAATTGTTAGGTTTTGGTATGTCGGGAAGGTCTGATGAGTTCAATGAAAACCTTTTGGAGGTGTAACTTGGACTGCATTTGAACTCTTTAACAGGTTCGACGCTTGGAATATATCTTTGTCTGGACGATGTGCATGGTTTCTCACCAACATTGGACAGACCTTCTTTTCGTTGTATAACAAAAACAGGCTTTACTGGTGTGGAACTTACATTTAAAGTTGGGTTTTCTTTTGACTTGGATAGTTTTTCTAATTTTGGCTTGAAATTTTCAAACTGCAAAGGTGGATTTTGCTCTATTTTCCGCTCAGGAGACCTGGATTTGTCTTTAGAAAATTCATTAGACATACCACTTTTAAAAATATTTCTATTAATGCAAAAATTTGATCCCGAATTTGGTGATTTGATCACAGTGCTACAGTTACTACCTTTAATTTCAGTTGGCAAAACTGCTGCTCTTTGTTTTACATTGCAGTCTGCTTTCTCTAAACTCCTGGCAGAACTAGGTTCAGTTGAGTTTTGTTTTATTGTTCTGTTTAATGTAGATGAGACAATGTCAGGAATATCACGCAAATGAGGTACATTTTTATGATCAGCCCTATTACTGGACAGTAAAGAAGCCGCTTCACCACTGCTGCCAACACAATGTGCAGCAGTGCTACCCACTGGTAATGTTGAGCAAAAATTATCCGATCCTACAATGCTATTTTCAGCCTTTAAATTAGTTGAAACCTTTGGTTTAGAACTATTAAAATATTTCTGAGTAACACTGGAAGGTAATGTGCTGCTCTTTAAATTCATGTTTTGCAAACTTAAATTTGACATTTTTTGTTGAGTATTTATGCCCGACTTGTTGGGTTTGTTTACTTCAAAAGTACTTCTCTTACTTAAAAATTTAATCCTATCCTTTACACTACTTGAACCAGAGTTGCTGTGAGTCTCTGAATCTACATTAGCTTTAGCATCATCAGCAACTTCTGGTTTGTTCAAATTGTCTCTAAGAAACTGGTTACGCGTAAAATTTTTAGGCACTTTACGTAATGGCACCAAAAAACCCCTGGATTCCTTTAAATTGTTTCCCTTTAAGGGATTTGTAACATTGCAATTTTTAAATTTTTTATCCTGATTTTCTAAATCTAAATTTTCTATTGGAGTGTTTCCCACATTAGAAATGCGGGAAGAATTCTCACTTGTCATTTCTTTGTTGAGATCCTTGAGAGGTTCAATTCCAATTAATTTCTCGCTGTCATTTATAAATGCACTGTCATTTCTTAGGAATTTAATGTTTTCATAATCAGGTAGAGGCTGATGGTAAGTGTCTACGTCCATATCAGTTTGTTTCAAAATACTAACCCCTGTCCTGCTGATAGTTTTGTGATTTTGGCTGGGTTTACGTGTGAGAGCCTCTACATTTTCATCCACATGTGATTTGGGCACTGAATCTCGTGGTGTCTGTTTGTGATTATCTGTACGATTTCTGGTAAAATCTTCACAACTTTTGGTGCAAGTCATATCATCATGGTAGTTATTATCACAATTTTTGCTGCAATTTTCATAGCTCTTACTCAGCGTAGTGTTACTGGAATGCTTGAGAATTGGTTTCAAATTATGTTTTCTGCCAGATATCAAGTTGTCTGCACTGGACACCTTTATAATCGGCTTCAGATTTTCGGCACTGAGCATAATTTTGGCATCTTCTTCGCCGTCTTTTCGCAGTCCGCTAGTTTTTCCTTCCCGGATGGGTTCCAGAATTGGGCTTCGACATCCTGAAGGCAATCCTTCTGGAGTTGTGCTTCCAGAAGAGCTGGGGCTTTGCCCTCGGTAGTGATCAATGTCGAATACTAAATCAGAAGGTAGTTGAATGCCTACAGAGAGATGCATTGATAAGGACTCCAGCCATACTTCAGTTACTTCAAAGGGTGGCCTGTTGAAAAAAAAGGAAAGTCTTACTAAAAGTCTCTGTGACAGGAAAATAATTGAAGTAAAATAGTTTATGATCTAATTTGATATACAGTAGAGACCGCTTATACCGAACCCGCTTGTAACTAACTAAATTAAAAGGCCTGCCAAAATCCCCATTACAATAATGCTAAAAATGTTCTGTTATACGGAACCCGCATATAACGAACTTTCGTTTATAACGGTCCATTTTTTTTACGTGAAATAGGAAAAAGTTTTCTTTCATAGCGAACCTGCTTGCAAGAACTCGTGTGAAGTCCCAAATCTATTATGGCTGGGGAAATGTTTAGGTAAGCAAATAGTGTAAGGAATGCAGATTGTGCGATTGTCGTTCACTTTTATTATATATATTAATATTATATTATATTATTAGCAAATCAACGGTTGCTACTATATGGAAAGCCAAAACAAAAATTATTGAAGCATTTGAAAGGAAAAATTCGTCTATTAAAAAACTGCGTAAGTCAGTACGAAAATGTTGATAACGCCCTTTTAAAGTGGTTTACACAGCAAAGCAAGGCCAACGTTACTATTAGTGGTGCTATTTTAAACAAAAAAGCAGATGAGTTGAGGACGCAATTAAATGATGGGCAAGAATTTTCTTGCAGTAGAAGTTGGGTCGAAAGATTCAAAAAAAGACACAATATTTGTAGTGGAAAAATTACAGGAGAAGCTGCGAGTTGCTCTTGTCCGAGTGGTTGAATGAACAACATAACAAAGAAAATGATGAACTCGTCTTCCTTTATTTTAACGATTGATAAGGGCAGATTTCAGGATTGTGACCTTGAAGCTTACATACTTGTGGACGAAAATATTGCAACTACAGAAATTTTAAACGACGAGGACAACATTCAAGAAACCAAAAATAAGCAAGTCGGAGAAATTAGCAGCGACGATGACGACGAATCGATTTCGGGGAACGATCTTGCCATTCCAACAGTACAAGAGGCAATTAAGAAAACAAATGATATCCGCTATTGTCTGCAATATTCTGTAATATCCCGGACAGTATATTAAATAGTTTTGCCGAAATAGATGCTTACATCGACAAACTTTATTCGGCTAGTAATACTAAGTAGGTGGTCTAGTGGTTAGCGCATTTGCCTTTAGATCCGAGGGACGTGGGATCGAACCTGACTGAGGTCGGCAAGATTTTTCTAGCGGGGAAAATTCTGAAAGTGCGCCTTCTGTCGGATAAGAAGTAAAGCCATAGGTCCCGTGCCACTGCGATGTGTGACACGTTAAAAATCACTAATCCGCGTCCTAGATCTCGCTCTTTCAAATACAAATACAATACTAAGCAGACAAAAATATCCGATTTTTTAAAATAAATATCTATTAAATACGTGTTTATCGTGCTTACATAAATGTTTCTATATTTATTGTACAAATGTAGACGATTATGGATAATAAAGTAAGTTTATAATAACTCGCACATTTTTTGTTGTTGTAACTCTTGTAACGAACTTCGGCTATAGCGAACCAATTTTTACAGTCCCTTGAAGTTCATTATAACCGGACTTCACTGTACTCCTAATAATTAATTTTCAATACTTCTTTTTTTTCAAATTACATTTGGAGCTATTAGAAGAATTTGGTGTTTACAGAATGGTATATATTTAGTGCCGACCCAGTAATTAAAAATATTAAATAATTACTACACTCGTAGAAAGCCATCTGTTTTTGAATTAATTATTTTAATTAACCTTTCAGTGCTAACATTCCTTCTCACAGACCGACCTCCTCCTTTTTGTCGTATATATTGAAAATGCGCGTGCGCAATCGGCTGCAATTTGCAGTAGTTTAATTTTATGCAGTGGCCCATCGGCTGTTGCAGTGTCAATGTGATTACTTTTGCGCGTTTTATTTGTACTTTGGTGTACCAGACCGATGGTAGTGTAAATGTTTTAGCAAAAGAAGGTAAGAAGTTTTAATATTGGGCGGCAGAATTGAATGATAATTTTTTGTTTGTTTTAGAAATGAGTCACGAACGTGAACAAGCACGTCTTTTAAAGATGTGGGAGGAGTTAGGCGAAGAAGATATGGACGATCAAGAAGATCATGTTGAAGAGTGAAAAGAAAATTCTGAGTCAGAGCAAGATTTGGATGAGTCTGTAGATGAGCCACCTCAAAAAAAGTCAAACTATAGAGATCCTTTCTTTCTTGGCAAAGACAATTCAACGCAATGGAACAAACACCCGCCTTCACAAAAGGTTAGAGTTCATTCATAAAATAAAGTGGATCAGTTACCGGGTGTAAAGGGGACCAGGCTTCAAATGACATAATGGGTATTTGGTCATGCTTTTTTACAAACAATATGTTAACTTTAGTTGTTGAATACACAAACCTTTCTATATCTGATCATCACTATTCTGAGGGCTATCGAACTGCAACTACTACTGATATTACAGAAATTAAAGCATTATTGGGACTATTATACCCATCTGCTATTCGTAAAACCAACCATACAAATGCAGAGGATTTATGGAAAACCAATGCTACCTCAATTGAAATGTTCAGACTTACACTATCATTAGAACGATTTCGCTTCTTATTGAGGCATGTAAGATTTGACAACACAGCCACACGAATTGAGAGACAAAAAATTGATAAGTTGGCAGCAATTTGAGAGTTGTTTGATTTGTTCATTTCAAATTGCAAAAACAACTATATGATATCCGAGTGTGCTACTGTCGATGAAATGCTCGCTGCTTTTCGAGGAAAATGCAATTTTCGGCAGTACATTCCAAGTAAGCCTGACAAATATGGCATAAAAATATTTGCCCTAGCTAACGCTCTTACGTTTTACACTTCAAATATGGAAGTGTATGTCGGCAAACAACCTGATGGGCCGTTTGCTGTTGAGAATACAGGAAAAGCGATTGTTGAATGTCTTATAGAACCTATAGCCAATACAGGAAGGAACATTACAATGGACAGCTGGTTCACAAGCTTACCATTATGCCAAAGTTTATTACAGAAGAAATTAACTGTTGTAGGCACAATAAGAAGGAACTACCCCGTGAATATGTAGCAGGAAAAAGTAGGCCATAGGGCTCAAGTACGTTTGGCTTCCATCAAAGTGGGACATTAGTATCATGTATTCCCAGAAAATCAAAAAACGTGCTTTTATTTTCGATGATGCATGACGATGATAGCAGATACTGGCAAACCGCAAATTATTGAAATATACAATGAAACGAAAAGTGGTATTGACGTTGTGGACAAATTATGTTCAACATATAACTACGGTAGAGGTACTAGAAGATGGCCTATAGTCATTTTCTATTGCTTACTAAACGTAGCTGTTATAAACGCGTATGTCGTTTTCAAAAATAAAGATCCAAACACCAATATGGTGCGTCGCATTTTTCTCGAAAATTTTGTGACACAATTAGTTATGGATCATTTGAAAAGGCGTTCATCAATTCAACATTCCACGATTATCTCGAATGCGGATTAGAGAAATTTTCCCAATGGAACCTGAAGTTGTTCCAGAAGATCAAATTTACGGAAGATGTTCCGTGCAGTGCATGAGAACCGATATAAAATAATTAATCACCCTAGTCAAACATGTCAAGCTTGACATGTACCCGTCATTTGGGGTTTTCGCACATTTAAATTTCAATATGATTTTTAACATGGTTTTCTGACTTTTCAACGTAATTATTTTTATTTATTTTTTGACCTGCCGGCGTTTCGGTTGGGATTAGAAAAATGTGATTGGTTGGTTACCACGTTTGATGTTAAATAAATTTTTTAAGTACTTTGTGCTAATGCTGTTTTGGTCTGAAGATGGGTTATAGCTAACCCGAAAACGTTAAAATTGTATAAGTTCATTTATTAAATTTTGTGGGAATCGACATTGATTTTTATTATACAGTAGACCGCTTATACCGAACCCGCTTGTAGCGATCCACCGGTTGTAACGAACTAAATTAAAAGTCCAGCCAAAATCCCCATTACAATAATGCTAAAAATTTTCTGTTATACCGTACCCGCATATAACGAACTTTCGCTTATAACGGTCCATTTTTTTACGTGAAATAGGAAAAAGGTTCCTTTTATAGCGAACCTGCTTGCAAGAACTCGTGTGAAGTCCCAAATCTATTATGGCTAGTGAATTGTTTAGGTAAGCAGATAGTGTAAGGAATGCAGACTGTGCGAATTGATGACGGAAGTTTGTAGTTTTAATTGAGTATTCAGGGAAGACGGTTGTGCAATGGAGGGTTAAAAAAAATCGCGATTGTCGTTCATTTACAACAAAATACGATATTCTACAGGAACTCAACCACGGTAAAAAACAAAGTGAAGTATGCCGTGAACGTAGTATTAGCAAATCGACGGTTGCTGCTATATGGAAAGACAAAACAAAAATTATTGAAGCATTTGAAAGGAAAAATTCGCCTGTTAAAAAATTGCGTAAATCAGTTCACGAAAATGTTGACAGCGCCCTTTTAAAGTGGTTTACACAGCAAAGCAAGGCCAACGTTACTATTAGTGGTACTGTTTTAAACAGAAAAGCAGATGAGTTGGGGACGCAATTAAATGATGGGCAAGAATTTTCTTGCAGTAGAAGTTGGGTCAAAAGATTAAAAAAAAACACAATATTTGTAGTGGAAAAATTACAGGAGAAGCTGCGAGTGTGAACATGGATACTGTGGAAAACTGGCTGCAAAATGTATGGCCGAAAATCAGGGAAAACTTTAATGACAACAATATATTTAACGCAGATGAAACGGGCTTGTTTTACAAACTTCCACCCGACAAGACACTAAAATTCAAGGGAAAGCGGTGCATTGGAGGAAAATTATCTAAGGAACGGATCACAGTATTGGTATGTGCAAATTTAACTGGTACCGAAAGAAGAAAATTACTCGTGATTGGCAAGGCAAAAAATCCACGCTGTTTTAAAAATATTAAACGCCTTCCTGGTAGTTACAAAGCGAACAAGAACGCCTGGATGACGTCGAACCTTTTTACAACTGAATTCCATCAATGGGATGAAGAATTGTGGCAGAAAAACCGAAACATCTTATTACTTGTTGATAATTGCCCTGCACATCCGGATGTCCAACATTTGCAGTTTATTAAATTGGTTTTTATGCCTCCAAATACAAACTCAAAACTTCAACCCATAGATCAGGGTGTTATACATTCCCGTTACTACAGACAATTTCTTCTTTTACGAATAATTAACCGCATTGATGAAGGACAAGATCAACACGTAAATTAGATAAAATAGATGCTATAAATTTTGTTCATAAAGGCTGGCAAAAGGTAACGACAGACACGATAGCTAATTGCTTCAGACATGGGGGATTTTTAATACAGAACAAGTACAAGAATATGATTCAGATGACGAGTTGCCCTTGTCCGAGTGGTTAAATAAACAACGTAACAAAATAAATGATGACTCGCCTGCCTTTATTTTAACGATTGATATGGGCAGATTTCAGGATAGTGACCTTGAAGCTTACATACTTGTGGACGAAAATATTAAAACTACAGAAATTTTAAGCGACGTGGACACTATTCGAGAAACCAAAAATAAGCAAGTCGAAGAAATTAGCAGCGACAATGACGACGAATCGGTTTCGGGGAACGATCTTGCCATTCCAACAGTACAAGAGGCAATTTAGAAAACAAATGATATCCGCTATTTTCTGCAATCGCGTAGTAAGTAACGCGGTTTGTGTTGTTGCATAGAGCGTTCCGAGTACTACACCGCTATCTGAGTGGCAACTCGGCTTGAAATCTTTCAAATGGATATAACCTCAAAAAAAACCATTTTTCAGGGTCACAATTGGTTCCTTCTTGATTGGTTGCTATGGCAAAGGGGTCAGTTCACTTGTGCAAATAACACTATTGGTATGCCATAAGAAAGTTGCCTGCACTCCTCAAATATTTTTGCTCCCATTGTACCTTCCGGTACTTATTCTTTAAAAATACATTCCCCTTTCTCTTTTCTTTTCATGCTCTTACTCCTTCACAAATTTTTAAAACGGAAGACAATGATTATAACTGTATGTGCAACTTTCATAAAAATTGACATTTCACTACTTTATAATGGGTACAGCAAACATATGTTCAGTACTAACCTGCGGTCAGGGTTCAAATCTGTACAAAGAAATGCAACTTTGTAGAATGGCTCTGGGCAAGAGAAGCAAAATTTTTCCCTGAAGGCAACTTGATTTAAACCAAAATCATTCGAACGTGGTAAAAAATCAGGATCAGCCTGTACTCTTCCAATTATCTGAAAAAAATTAGCTGCACAAAGCACTTTCCATGTTAGTTTCTTTCACATACCTCACAAAGTACAATACCAAAACTGAAAATATCGACTTTCTCGTCATATTTGTTTCCTTTCATCATTTCTGGAGCCATCCAATAGGGGTTACCCACCACAGTATACCGTTTCTTCCTTTCTTGTTTTTTACCACTGCCAAGAGTGCCTTTGGGAGATGCTCTTCTTACACTACCTGTGTCATGTGACACTATACGGGCTAGACCAAAATCGGCCACGATTACAGTTTTGTCCTACACAAAAAGAATTATAAATTCTTCTACAAATATAATTAAGAAAGGTTACTCACTTCTCGCACTAAACAATTATGAGAATTCAGGTCCCTGTGTATGATGTTCATGGAATGTAAGTAAGTCATGCCAGAAGCAATATCTTTGGCAAATGATACCCGCTGCTCCCATGGTAGCGGCTGTGATGTGTCATGGATGAGTTCGCGAAGTGTACCACCGGCTATATACTCTGTTACTAAGTGTAACCGTTGCTCCTTGTAGAGAACACCTATGAAGCGCAATACATTCGCGTGATGTAAGCTTCTTAATACTGCCACCTATTAAATACACAAATGTTGTATCAATGTCTAAATTGTATTATATATAGAGTTAGATAAATTTAATGTAAGAAGTCACTGATAGTTTTGCTATTAGTGTACTATATTATTAGAATTTTTTATACTATTTTGTATTTTCTCAAAGATTTTGCAATTTTCCAATTTGTATCGATATATACAACAAAAGAAACAAATGATTTTACTATTAATAATATTATTAAGTACAGTTAGTGAGTAAATAATACAAAAGGAGATGTTAAGAAATTGTAATTGCATCGAGTTTAATTAGCTATGGATTATCTATACATAAATCACTTATAGAGAAACTCTTAACTAAACATTTTAAAAGGTAAATAAATACAATCAGCTACATCCATTTCTTCATCAATCCTGTATATTAAAAATGTTATAGCAGTAATTATTATTTTGAACTAACATTTTTCAAGAAGTTCATGCTTGCATTTCTGTACTAACTATCCATTAAAAAATACATAGAAATAATTTGTGTTATATATTATATTTCCATTTCTGTACGAACCCTATACTACAAGTTATATAGGAACTAAACTCTTTTAAGAAGTTTATACTTCCATTTCTGTACCATCCTGATATATCAAAAATTATGTATGAATGGTCTGATAACAAAGGAGGTAGCCTGAGAAGGAAAAAAGTCCAGGCTCCAAAAAACGATTAAGGAACAAGATAAAAGGAAACATGACGACGAAACTGGCTATGGACAAGGAAACGAATAGGAAAGGAAAAAAGGAGAAACAGATGAGAGGACAAACGATGAAGATTGGTACATGGAATGTGCAAAGTATAAAGGGAAAAGAGGAAGAAATAGTGGAAGAAATGATGAAACAAAAAATAGAAATTTTAGGAATTACAGAAGCTAAAAAGAAAGGTAAAGGAATGGAGAGAATAGATAAAGTATATTGGCTAATATGGTCGGGGAGAGATCAGAAAGAAAGAGCGAAGGAAGGAGTAGGAATAATAATAGCACAAAATAGAATGTAAAATATAACTACGGAAAAATGTGTAAATGAAAGAATAATGAAGGTGGAAATAAAACTAATAAATGACGAAACATGGACATTAATAACATCATATAGAGTAAACCAGCGGTTCTCAAACTTTTTTTTTCGCGTACCATTCTGTGTAATGTAGATCAAACGCGTACCACCGAACTAAAAAAAAAAGTTGTGCTGTATGTACATATCCACCAAACTTGTAGCGTAATGAGAAATACTGAAAAACATGCAATAGATTGTTATAATAATAAAACAACTTTTATTTTAATGGGTTAGGTTTCATTAAAGAACAAAAGAGTTACAAATATTTCCTTCCTTATTAAAAATCAATGGGAATAATGGGTCTGCATAGTTGCACGTTGAATCCACACTAAGAACAGTGTTGCCAATCACAAATAATAAAAAGTCTAAAATGTGAGAAAAGATAGATTTTCAATAAAATTCAGCCAATGTTTATTTTATTTAAAGGCAAGTACATAACGTCTATTGTCTGCTCGCGTACCACTGGTGGTACGCATACCACAGTTTGAGAACCGTTGGAGTAAACGATGAAGCAAACAAAGAACAAAAAAAATTCTTAAATGCACTACAAGAGGAAATCGACGAAGGAACAGAAAATTTAATAATTATGGGGGACCTAAATGGCAGAGTGGGAAACGAAAATGCAGGAATAGAAAACATCAAAGGAAAAGAAGGAGAAAGGACCAGAAACAATGATGGAGAAAGAATTATGAATTATGTATAGAAAATGAACAAGTCATCACCAACACAAAATACAGACAGAAGAATATAACATCCAAGTAGGGGAGTAAAATTAATTATCGGTTACTTCCTGATAAGAAAACAGAAATCTTGACTTATAAAAGACGTGAAAGTAAAAAAGACAAGCTGAAATTGGGAGCAACTACTATATGCTTATGATGGATATAAAAACACAAAAAGATAGAACCACCGAAAAGAGAAGAAAAATACCAAAAGAAAAATAAAAAGCTATAAACTAAATGAACAGGAGTGCAAGAAGAAATATCAAGGGAGTACAGATAGGGGATTCAAAGAACAAAGAGAAGAAATACGAATAGAAGAAAAATGGAAGAAATTCAAAGAAATCGTTTTAGAGACAGCAAAAATAACAAATACAAATATAAAAATAACAAAAGATCTGTAAAGAAAAATAAAAGAAGAAAGAAGCATGGAAAATATACTTAAATAAAAAACGGCCAGAAGACTACGAAAAATATAAGAAAAAAAGAAAGGCGGTAAAAAGAGAAGTAAAGAAGGCTAAAGAAGAGTCATGGATAAAATTTGGACAGAAAATGACAAGGAATTATAAAGAAAATAAAAACTATTTTAAGGTACAATAAAGCAATTTAGGAAGAAGAAAGAGTATAATATGGTAAATATTAAAGATAAAGAGGGAAAATAATTTTAGATGAATATGAAATAATGGAGAGATGGAGGCAACACTTTAAGGAACGGAGAAAAATCTAAAAACAACAGAGGCGACTAATGAAAGTAACATCAGGCAAGAAATAGAAGAAATTAGCCAAGTAGAAGTGCTGGAAGTAATAAAAAAGATAGAAATGGGCAAAGTTCCACGTAAGGATGATATTACTCCGGAAATGATAAAATATTTCGGAGAAGAGGGAGTAAAGAAACTAAGAGAAATATTTAATAAGATAGCCAAAGGGAGAGTGACACCAAAAGACTGGAGTATAGGAATAATTCTACCGATCCACAAAAATGGAGACAAACAAAACTATAATAACTATAGAGGGATAACATTACCAAGCATCCCAGACAAACTAATGGCAAGAATAATAGCGAAACGAATAAGGGACAAAATCGAAAACACAATAAAAGACACCTAATGTGGGTTTAGGGAGGGAAGGAGTACTCAAGATTTATTATTCAGGCTAAGACTAGTTAGTGAGAAAATAATAAATAAAAATAATGAAATACATGTTGCTATGTTGATTACGTAAAGGTATTCGACAAAATAAGAAGAGAAAATATATGGAGAGCATTAGACCAAAGAGGGGTAGAAAATGGAATAATAGAGGTAATAAAAGCAATGTATAAAAAAAAACATAAACATAGTACGAACAAAACAACGAAGAATCAAAAGAATTCAGAACAGAAATAGGAGTCAAACAAGGATGTGTACTTAGCCCACTACTATTTATAATTGTGTTAGATGAAGTAAAGGGTTTTTCAATTGGGGCGGGTCGATGTTGGCAGCTTGTGGCAGCCATGTTGTTTTGGTGGCGTCTGTCTAATCTGGTGTTTATTATTCAGTCACTGATGCCAAATCACCATGGCAAGTTACACGATTGAGCAGCACGTCCAAATGATAAAACTTTATTATCAAAATGAGTGTTCGTCAGTGCAAACGTTGGGCGCGTTGAGCCCATTTTACGGCAGACGAAGTGGCCCTTCAAAGTCGACTCTCCAACGTTTGGTGGCCAAATTCGAGACAAAAGGTTCGGTAAACAATCAGCCAACACCCGTACGTCAAAGGAACGCCAGATCGGCCTTGAACATTGACGCGGTCCGTGAAAGTGTACAGGAGAACCCGAGGCAGTCAATTCCTCGCTGTGCACAAGAACTCGGCCATTCGCAGACTTCAACTTGGCGAATTTTGCGTCGGGACTTGGGCCTACACCCGTACAAGACCCAACTGACCCAGGAGCTCAAAGTTAATTACTATAGACAACGCCGTTTGTTCGCTGACTGGGCTTCGGGGTGTTTGGAAGAGGACCCCAATTTTGGCCGAAAAATCATCTTTAGCAACGAGGCGTATTTTTGGATGAATGGCTATGTTTACAAGCAAAATTGCCATATGGGACGACGCCAACCCACACGAGGTTCACCAGGTGGCAATGCATCCACAAAAAGTTACTGTTTGGTGCGGAGTTTGGGCCGGCGGCGTCATTGGTCCGCACTTTTTTTAAAATGTCTTTGGTGAGGTCATCACTATCAACGGCGAGCGCTACAGAACGATGCTAACCGATTCCTTTTGGCCCAAACTGAACGATATGGAGGTAGACGACATGTGGTTCCAGCAGGACGGGGCTATGTGCCACATAGCAGACGCCACGATGGACATTTTGCATGAACGATTTGAGGGTATGGTTATCTTTCGCAGAGGTGACGTGAATTGGCCACCAAGATCGTGCGATTTGATCCCGCTAGACTTTTTCTTGTGGGGGTTTCCTGAAGTCGCAAGTCTATGCCAATAAGCCGCAATCGACCGATGCCCTTAAAGCCAACATAACCAATGCCATCGCTCAAATTCAACCGGATCTATGCGGCAGAGTCATTGAAAATTGGACCACTCGGATCCGTGCCACCGTGAGAAGCCGCGGCGGACATTTGAACTATGTTATATTCCATTCATAATGGCATACATGGGCCTTTCAAATAAAAAAAGAATTTCGTTAATACCTCACACGCAGCTTGTTTTATTCTATTTCAACATCGACCCGCTCTTATTGGAAAACCCTTTAATTAAAAAAGCAAAGAAAAGGATGGGAAAAGTAAAAATAGGATACTGGAAAATGGAAGAAAATGACTTGACGGAATTGATGTTTGCAGATGACATGGCTATATTTGCTGAATCAGAAATAACTGCAACACAATTTAGTCATACTGAACCAGGAACTAGAAAAGATCAATATGGAAATAAGCATAGATAAGACGAAGAGTATGATAATATCAAACGGAAATAAAATACACACTATGCTAGTTTCAAAGACCTGGTATCAATAATCGAACAACATAGCAAGATAGATTAAGAAATAATTGAACGGATCGGAAAAATAAGAGGAATATACAATATAATGAAATCAACATTCCTAGGAAAAAGAGAAATATCAAACACATAAAAACGGAAGTAGTAAAAAGAGTAATTAAACCGTCAATATTATATGGGAGTGAATCATGGACGATCACGGACAAACACAAATCAAGAATAAATGCTACAGAAATGAGGTTTCTGAGAAAAAATGAGAAGAAAACAAGAAGACACAGAATAAGAAATGCGACACATAGACAACTCACGATAACCTACATATGACAAAATGGTAGAGGGACAACTAAGATGGTTCGCACATATTTGCCGTATGAAAGATAGACTTACAAGAAAAATATATAAAGCAAAATTACAAAAAAAAAATAAGAAGGGTAGACCGAGAAAAACATGGAATGATGGAATAAGAGAAGAGGTTGAGAAAAAAGATTTAACATTAATAATTAAACAAAAACCACATGACAGAAAGAAATGGAGAGAAATATGCAGAAACAGGACACAAGAATAAACAATACATGCCTTACACCTTACGGTAAAAAGGCATAGGATTAAGAAGAAGAAGTACATAGTATTTTTTGTTTTGAACTAATCTTTTTAAGTAATTCATGTTTCCATTTCTATACTAACTTCATATATAAGAATTATGTAGGAACAATTTTTCTTTTTCTTCTATAACCAAGTTCATACCCCTATTTCCGTATAAACCCTGTATATTCAAAATTATGTAAGAACAATTTATGATTTGAATCAAGCTCTTTCATACTTCCATATTTGTTCAGACTAACCGAATTATTATTTTTTTAAGTTCAATCAATTTCTCCCTGTATATTAAAAATGCTATAGCAGTAATTATTATTTTGAACTAACATTTTTCAAGAGGTTCATGCTTGCATTTCTGTACTAACTCCATATACAAAAATTATATAGGAATAAATTTTTTTGCACTAACTCCATTAAATAAGTTTATATATCCATTTCTGTACCAACCCTGCGTATTCCACGTATTCCAAATAATATAAGAACTAACCTCTTTTAAGAAGTTCATATTTCCATTTTTGTAACAATCCCAGACATTAAAAATTTATTTTAGTTTAACCTCTGTTACGAAGCTTATACTTTTATCTTAAAAATTATACAAGAATAATTATTTTAACTAACCTCTTTTAAGAAGTTTTTTTGAGCTTCTTCATCAACTCTGTACAATTCCTTTAATACCATGACTTCAGATGTATCTTTAGTCGTAACTTTGTAAACTTGTCCAAAAAAACCCTGTCCAAGAAGTTCACCTTTCACAAGATCCGATGCGCGGAAAACCCTTTGCTGTGGCTTTGGTTCCAAAAATGAATGTGCCCTTGACAAATCCATGCACCGTTTTGAATTTGGTAGTCTGAAACAGGGACACATACATATACAGAAAATAATCAAAATTGCATTTGCAATTTTGTTCATCTGATCCCTTTAGGAGTCGTAACGAATACTACACAAATATTAACATATATGTAACCTGTTCTCGTCACAATTTTTATTATAAGGACATAGTTACATCATTGATAGGTCAAGGGAAGTAAAAAGGTTTTATTTAGGTAGATAAACGTAACTAAGTCATGAAAAGTGAGAATGGTAGGATGTAAGATTTGAATCTCAACACCTCAAAACAAAATGGTAGATGATATACTTTTGTGTTATCATACCACAATAGTCTTGGACTACTTAGTGCTGCATGTTTTCAAACTACGGTTTACTTAGGCGTTTTATAAAAAAAATTAATGAGAAAAGAATATTAAAACTTTCAAATTAATAAATACAAAAAAAAATGATGGATAATTTTGTGGAAAAATAAGAAGTGCTAGTGAAAGCTAAGTGATCCATATTATTCCAACAATACTGTAAAACATCAAAATAAATTTTGGTATAGTTAATATGGGATATTTTATTTGATATCCAACCATTTTTCAGTCAATATTTGTTGTATTTAATTTATTATTAAATTTAGGTTTGGTATTTTAATATTTAATATATTTATTTGTCAAATAATTTGCATAGAAAGATCTATTAATGCAGTTGTTTCTGCAATTGTTTGGAAAATAAATATATTGGGATACAATTTCTGTTAATAGTTTTTTTTCAAGATAAAGTTAATCTAACCGAAATGGTATGATTTACAAATTGCTAAAATACACATATTTTAATTTGTGGTCGAGCTTCTGGAATCAAGCATTTGCTAAAATAAGCAATGAATATACACAACTGAATCACAATATACATGGCAACATATAAAGAAGCAATGATAACAACCACAGCATTATATTGTGATATGGAAGGAATAAGGTGAAGGTCAAGAGGAAAGTCTATAATCCGAAGAAAAAGGTATAGGACAATAGTGAAAAATGAGTCAGGAAGAAAAAGGGGGTGAGGGAGAGTGCATATATGTATAAAAAAGCTCCAAACACATATGAAGAAAAGCAATGATTCATGTTATTTTAACTATTACAATATCAAATGCTTTAAAATACCTTTTACAGAAGTGATTTTTGATATTTAGATTTCAGTTCTAAACTAATTTGATTGCTAGTTAATAAAAATTAAATAATCAAACTTACTCATCTAATAGCCTACTCATAGAAGAACTTCTCTCTTTGTCCAAAGACTGACGTGTTTCTGATGAATTATTCTTTCTTCTTAGCTGTCTAGATCTTGTTCCGCTCATATATCCTTCATCCCGCCTTTTGAACAATCGTTCTTTGTCACCTGAGCGAAGAGCATTACCGCCTTTGGGGCTCTTATTGTTCCCAATATTACTATTATTACTACTATTTATTACATTATTATTAATATTATGAACACCTAGCGTATCACGTTTATTGTCATTTATAGCCTGTTCAGTACTACTTAAATTTTCCATTTGCAGATTGTCATTATTAATACTGAGATCATTAATGGAATCAGTAGAACCAAAGTAAGACGAGTCTGTGGGGAGTTTCTCATTTTTATTTGGAATGTTTGTATCACTAGCTGTTGTGGTCAAGGGAAGAGTTGATTTGGGTTTCAAGAAAGCCTGTCTGCTCCTTGATATTGCATCAGGGTCGTGTTCGATTGTCAACTAGAACGCGATTTTCAAGTGTACTTGCTGGTAACCTGAACAGTAAATTTTATATTTACCTGTAAAACAGTATCAGAATTTTTTAGGAGGTTTTCTACATTTTCTAGCGGCGTTTTCTTTACAGGGATTCCATTGATTTCTAAGATGCTGTCTCCAATGTGCAAAGACATCAAGTCATTATTCATATCCAACCTAAACACCAGAAGTTATTTCTGTCAGCACACTGGTCAAACCAATTAAAAAGTTGTGATTAAACATACAGTTAAGCCACTCCATAGTTTTGGTTAGTTGTGAAACATTAGCTATAAATAGTAATAAAACTTCAGCTACGTTTTACTATTAAAGATTACACTTATTTTTTTCATTAGTTCAACCATTTGTTGTTCAGCATCACCAATATTGTTACTTTTTTAAGATAAATGTAATAAAGTTGGATTATCCTATCAAGTAATTCAATAGTATCATCCATAGAGAATAAGTTGCAAGACAATAAAAAATAATTATGAAAAATGATATCTGTAACACACGTATAATTTAAACTAAACTGTTGTTCTTAGATAAATGTGTAATTATTGATATATAAATTGTTTGTATTGTACTGAAAACAGCGAATTGAAATGATAACGAAACTTATGATGTTTATTACATTTAAAATGAATTCATTAAAACAATAATTAAATCGATTTATGGTGGTCAATCATTTATCAATATTGTTTACTTATACATAATTGCATTAGAAGATTATCATACTGTATCAGTTCCAGGATTGTTTTGAAGAAAAGGGAGATATTTAAAATTGCCAAGTGTCAGTAATTATAATGTGTTAAAACTCAATCTGGACAAGACTCAGTTCAATCTTATAGTGATGAAGACGCTGGTTGCGAGAGTATCATTTAAAAACATGTCAAGAAATAGATACACATTTTGTAACATAGCTATAAGTTAAGAAATGTTTTTTAAACCATTGGAAAGGAATATTAATGTCTATAAACATATGACAGAAAGAGCAAATAACTATTAAACTGATTTCTTTCTGTTACAGATGATACCCTCCTTATATTATTTGGTTAACATAAATTTTAACTCCGCCTGCTGGGCTACAATGGATGTAATTTAGTCGTTCCTGCGGCTGGTCCCAAGCCCGGGTAAAGGAAGAGGGTTGTGGCATAGAGAGGCAACTTTGCACACGTAAAAACAAACAAAGCAGAGTGGAAACTTCAGTGGATAATGAAGATTCCTCGGGTGGTAGAAATCCACACCTCTCATAGACGTTCGTTCCATGGATACGGGGGGGGGGGGGACAATTGTGCTAAAGATTTTACCAAAACTTCTCACGTAACGAATAGAATACATGCCGCAAATAAAAATAAAAGATTAGAAATTGCAGAAATAGCTTGAATAGGTGTTTGGAATGTTCGAGGACTAGCCCACAGAGAAATAGAATTAGAAAAAGAATTAAATGAAATGAATGTGGATTTCGTGATAATACCAGAAACAAAAAAGAAATTACAAGGTACATTGGAATTAGAACATTAAGTTTTACTATATGTTGGTGTAGCAGTTGACAGACACACATCTGCAGGAATAAGGATATTAATAAAGAAAGAATGGAAATCGAAAATACAGCTATCATAAAATACAAAGAGGATACATAACACTAGTACACAGAAGAGGGGCGTCCGACTGATACAGAAGAGCTCTATGAAAATTTACAGAGAAAAATAAATAGTGTTAACAGAAACGATTACGTAATAATAGCGGTTGATTTCAATGGCCGTGTTGGAAATATGCCAGTAGAACATATAATGGACAAACATGGAGAACCAATGCTTAATAATATTGGAAAACCGCTAATTGAATTCGCTTCACGTAATAGTTGGAATAAATACATTAGTGACATCGAACAAGATAAGGTATATATAATTCTGAAACATTTAAACAAAAATGAAAAAGATAACTTACAACTCAATAATATAACTAAGAATGAATGGCTCAAATATTATAAAGACTTTGTCCTCAAGATGAAGATGACAAAAATTCCCGTATTTTGCAGATATTAATGAAAACGTCGAGCCTATCACAATGGGTCAATTAATGGAAACTATTCAGAGCAGCAAAGAACAAAAAATTTCCTGGTTACGATAAGCTGAAGATTGAACTTATAAAATATGCACCAAGGTCATTACATTTTCGACATCTGTTGGAAATATGGCCATACACCCGAAGAATGGTGGATAGCCAAAGTAATTCTTATATTTAAGAAGGGAGACCAAAACGACCGCAGCAACTACAGAGGCGTCAGTCTTCTGAATACATGCTACAAAATACAGTGTAAACTCTATATAGCGACACTTAAGGGACTGCGCATTTTATGGCGTTATTGAGAGTTGTCGTTAAATGGAGAGAAGAAAAGTCAATATTATTTTACTGTTATAATACATATGTATTTACTAATAAAGTATAAAATTTACGAACAGCAAACATTAATATCGATTGCCGTGGTAAACACGTGCAAGGTAATCACAACAAACAAAAGAACGAATTTTTTCAAATCTTCGGTACCTACGTATGATGCCGACAGTCGAGGTAAATACGTGCTAGACAATAAAGCAACAAAATAACAAACAAAAGAACGTACACAGCTGCAGTTCTTATTAATTTCGGCAACTTAGGAAGTACTGTTTATTGCTTATGAATGAGGTATTGTTGCCGTTATTTAGAGTGGGTGTGATGCTACATAGAGTGTATCATTGTATGGACAACAAGGTAAACCAACCAAAGTCAAGTAATTTCGACGTTTTAGGGAGTTTGTCGTTAAATCGAGTGGCGTTAAATGGAGTTTACACTGTACATGCAACCGTAATAACTAGACGGCTCAGCACAATAACAGAAAATATTCTTTCCCAAACCCAGCATGGTTTCAGAAAAGCCAGATCATGCACTGACTGTATATTTACAATTCAATCTCCTAACATATATCGCCTTTATAGACTAAAAAAAGGCGTTTGACAAAGTCAACAGGGTTAAACTTTGGGAAAGAATGGCATTCCTCAATATCTTGTCAGAGTAATACAAAGCCTATACGTCGACAACAAAGTTATGATCGACATGGGAACAACAACTAATAACTAAATGGTAAAGCCATAAAAAAATACAGTTTGGGCGCAAATTAAATCGCATGTCGCAGCCAACAATAAAGGGTTTAAATTAGCAGAAGTAAAAAGACTCTTTATAGAAGCAATTTCGCTGGTAACTGCTGAAAAATGGCAAAAATGCATCAGTCACGTAATTAAGGAAGAGAGCCGGATGTACGAACTTGATAACATTGTAGGCTTGACTGTAGAAAAATTGGTAATTAACCTCGACGAGGATTCTTCGGATGACGAAGACAGTGAATAAATATTAAGTAAATGGACTTTGAATCAATAAATCATTAACAAACATCTAACCTAATATGTAATTCTTAAATTTTCTATTTACTTAATGACAGTTACCTATTATGAATTCGTTCATGAGGATAATTCTGATGTAATATTTATTATTTGTTGGTTAATTACCATGCCTACTTAATATCCCATTTCTAATACATTTTTCAGAATGCACAACCAAACTTTCTACTACATCTTCGTCACCCACAATTTGGATGCCGCATTGTATAAAAAATGGTTCTTTTTAGAACCACAATTGTTTAAAAAAAAAGGAATTCTCGCACGAAAGTTAATTTGCACCAAAAGGCTTGCACTACCTATTTCTATTTACGCGCGGCAAGCTACGTAAAATATTTAAGCGTGTGAATCAGACTCGCTGTCAGATGATTTGTTTACTACAGTGTCATGCTTATCTTGAATACACTTTAACTAATGGGTGTAAAGTAGCCGAACTACGGTTTTCTTTTGTTTTAAAAGAAACTCACAAATTCAGTTATGCCAACAACAGCAACTGTTTTCACATTGAGATTTTAGAATAAAAGTTTCTACAATTCTAATTGATTAGTTTATATTGTTATTATAAATATTCTTAAATATTAGTTTTTGTTATCCGAATTATTGTGTAAATCTATAGAAATAGGTATTTTTCTTTTTATTATTAATGTAGGCATGCGTGTACGTTGTTTTCGTTTATGTTAGTTGCGTTTGTAAATATTTGTAAGTAGTTTGTTTTTGTAATGACTAAAATTATGCCAAATTATTAAATTATTAATTGTTGGACGCCATTTTCGAAGTCAGATTGTGTTTCCAACATAACAAATTGCGATTTTCCTTTGTTACAAGCAAGACTGGCAATATCAGTAGAGCCGCCGATGGAAAATATATTATTTTACACCATGTTCCCATTGAGATCCCACGATAAAATTTTCCACAATTATGAACGGTTATAGTCAGCAAACACAATTTTTTTTACCAAAATAATTACCCCGATTTTCGAGAAATTGCAAAAACGTTTCTGATCATGTATTTTGTATGAATGTTTTATATTTCATGGCTAGCAATTAATTGTTGTTGTATAACGCTTAAACCCACCTTGCCACTTCTAGCATATATGTTCATTCATTTATGTGATCCTCGTTTGTACCACTTTTGCAGTGTGAGGCATATATGTACCAGCTTTAATTAGTATTATCATAAAAATGTTCATAACAAATACTTGCAAAATTTTACTCTGTAGTGATAACAATAATAAAAATAATAGTTGTCAAAAATAAAACACTTGCAAAGATATGACCAAGTCTTGCAGTAAAAGGAAGAAAATATGACTAATTTCAAAGCCATTACGGCTTCTTATGATTTGATTTGCACGTTTCATGGATGTCTTTGTTAAATTGAATCTAACTCATTATCATAAAAATCAATGAAGCATAACATAGGTGGTATAACTGGCTTACAGAGAAATCATTCCCCATTTTTTCTTTTGTTGTGAACTTAATATTATAAACTGTAGAAACATTTTTAAATTGGCATAACATTTCCTATAAAGCTACATAAAACTGTAATATGGCGACCATAAGATTCTTTTTTTTTTAATTTCTGTTCTAACGAGATACATGTACGTAACGAAAATCAAAATATTATGTTTTTCTCCCATAAATAATAAACAGTATATGTACATTTATTTAAATTAAAAACTACACGTTTATAGGGGAAACATGCTCGAAATTTGACAGCCTATAACTTTGAAGCCCTAAATATTTCAAGCGCCAAAATTTGTATTTTTACATTTCTCCATATACTAACGCTTATCCGTTAATTTCATTAAAATTGGTGATATCAAGGCTCAAACACAAGTTGACTTGATATGAAATGACCATAGTGTAGTTTGTAAAATTGCAAACAAATATTTTTTTGGGTATAATATAAAACTATTTATTTTGGGAGAATGTTAACATAAATTAATAGAATTGTATGGAAATAGTTGTTTAAATATACAGCCTGTTTCAGAGTAAGCGCCTTATTTTTTTTAGCCACACTATGGGTACTACTTTCAAAATATTTGGCAGTAATATCTTTCAGGACATTCTCTACACGATGGTGATATCAGATTTTCAATTGGACGAGTTATTTCAAAATGGCGACTTTCAACTTTTTTTTTTAAATGGAATGCCATCATATTTTTTATTATTGAGATCCTAAAAACATTCTTTTTACGATAGTATTTCGTTTTTCTTAAAAATTCATTTTTTTCCCTATCAAAAAGCAAACTTAACATTTTAATCTAGTAGCGCATGAATGTTTTACACTCGATGTTATTTTTGTCCAATATCAAGTAGCGGTAGACACAAAAGAAACAATTAAACTTAAATCTAGTAGTCAAACGTCAATCAATGCAATTTAGTTGTCAGTGCTTGTTAATAACAATTGTATTATTGAAGATTATAATTGTTAATTTAAAATTAATTGATACGTTTTTAAAATGCCGTTAAGTTATACGAGAGACGAGTTCATTGATATGCTCCTAACATTTGGAAAAGCAGATGAAGATCCTTATGAAGCAGCCAGATTGTACAGAAATAAATATCCAAACAGAAGGCACCCTGAACATCGAACATTTACTAAATTATTGGAGATACGCGTGAAACGGGAACTGTGGATTATAAGAAACCGGTACATGCAAACCCACCTGCTTGCAATGACGACAACGAAAACCAGGTAATGCTACACATTATTGAGAATCCCCATGTCAGTACTAGGGAGATTGCAAATTTGGTTGGAATATCGCATACTTCGGTCTGGAGGATAATAAAAAAAAATAAATTTCACCCATTCAAAATGATTCTTCACCAAGAATTAACCGAAAATGATTTTCTGTTAAGAATTAATAATTTTTCACAGTGGGGTTTGCAACAGATAGGACAAAATGGAAACTTTTTTAACAACGTTTTATTTTCGGACGAAACAAGTTTTCGAAATGATGCTGTTGTTGTAAGACATAACATGCATTATTACGATAATGTAAATCCACACTGGACCCGTGAGCGACGTTGTCAACATCGATGGAGTTTAAACGTGGGGAGTGGAATTATAGGACAGCACATTGTTGGGCCAATATTTATTAATAGTCTAATGGAGAGAATTACCTCAATTTATTAGAAAATGAAATTCAAAATCATCTAAATGAACTCCCACAAAATATCAGAAATAATTTGTGGTGGCAGCAAGATGGCGCTCCAGCACATTATGCCCTTCCAGTTAGGGAGTTTTTAAATAATCGATACGATAACCGTTGGATTGGTCGTGGAGGACCAGTTGGTTGGCCACCTAGGTCACCTGATATGACACCACTGGACTTTTTTCTCTGGGGGTTTGTAAAATCCCAGGTGTACATCGTTGAACCAACAACTATTGAAAATGTGCAAGAGAGAATTCGTACTTACATAAACGAAATTTCTCCGGAAATTATCCTTCGATCTATTGGCTCCATTGGACGACGTTTCAATTTATGTATTGAAAAAGAAGGAAAACATTTCGAGCATTATTTGTAAATACCTAATTTTTATTTGATGTAAATTTTTAATTTTGAGTTGCAAAAAGTAGATTAAAATGTTAGTTTGCTTTTTGATAGGGAAAGAAATGAATTTTTAAGAAAAACGAAATACTATCGTAAAAAGAATGTTTTTAGGATCTCAATAATAATTAAAAAATGATGGCATTCCATTTAAAAAAAAAGTTGAAAGTCGCCATTTTGAAATAATTCGTCCAATTGAAAATCTGATATTACCATCGTGTAGAGAATGTCCTGAAAGATATTACTGCCAAATATTTTGAAAGTAGTACCCATAGTGTGGCTAAAAAAAAATAAGGCGCTTACTCTGAAACAGGCTGTATAGAGTAGTTTTCTATTCGCGCAAATATTCTAAAAAGCCTAGCCTTATATTTTTCATACCACAAAAAAAAAAAATTTGTATTAAATATTAATTAGCAATCAGAATACAATTTAATTCTATGCGCTAACCGTAGGTTTATAAATGTCTTGATATGGGAGCATCCAGTGACGCCACCGTGGATGTTTCTAATAGAAGGAGCGGAGGCCGAATTTTAGCACTGTTTAACCTGCTATACTAGGCACTAGATGTTAGATACACTTGTTACAGTCACTGCTTGGGATGTAGTGTTATATGGCACAGCTATCATCTTGCCAGATCTAGTGGTAATTTACGCTTTAGACGTCGCTATTGTGGGTCTCTGGTGATTGGTTCCAATAGCTCATTGAGCTGTTATTCGTTGGTGATGTGTAATTGATCGTTCAATTATGACTTCGTTTACGTAGGGGATTCTAAGATCATTGTGTAGACTTCTATTCGAGACATACTACGGAGCATCACCAATCATCCTTAGCAACTTTGACTGGAACCGTTGTATAATATTGATGTTCGATTTGCACGGGCATCCCTATAGTTCTATCCCATATGACCAGATTGGCTTGATAATTACCTTATAAATTAAAACCTTGTTCTCCAAAGACAACTAAAATCTTCTTCCTAAAAGCCAGGACATTTGTTTTAGTTTTAGGTCCATTTGTTTAAGTTTTTTCTGGATGTGTTTCTCTCATGTCTGCTTCGAGTCCAACTGCATACCCAGATACTTCACTTCAGGTGCCTCAGGAATTATCGCATTATCAAGCAAGAGTGCGGGGCACGAGGAACATTTTAATGTAAATGTTATTTGTACAGACTTTTGTTTATTTATTCCGATTCTCCATTTTTTGAACCTTTTTGCTATATGTATAGGTGATTTTGCAGGGAACGACTGGCAGCTACGGGATCTACATCGGTGGCTAGAATTACAGTGCCGTCTGCGAAAGTTCCTGTTTCAGTTAGTTGAGTACCTTGTTGGGAAATCAGATGTAAAAAGTAGGTACAGCTTAGGTCCTAGTATACTCCTTTGTGGAACTCCGGATGTTATGGGGCGATTTTGAGGTATCTTGTCATTATACTTGACTTAAAAGTAGCTATGTGATAGGTATGAATGAAACACTTGATAGTAATGATCTGGTAAGTTTAATTTGATTTTATACAGGAGACCTCTATGCCAGACTTTATCGAAAGCTTGAGTGGCGTCAAGGAATGCTGTAGGTCAATACTTTTTCCGTTCTAAAGCGGTTCGTATGATGTCAACTATCCGGTGGCACTGCTGAATAGTGGAATTTACCAAGAAATTAGTAAAAAATATAGTACGAAAATAGTAATAACGTATTTATCTTCCTCAGGGTGGCCCTTTACGAACGAGCAATCAAAATTTTTACAAATTAGGGTTGGCTGTGAGTGCTACAAGGCATGTCGTAGCTGTCATGTTACGCACCAGCCGTACCTCGTGTTTATTTCTTCGAATATAAACACAAGCAAAGTGAATTTAACCTTAAACTGTATCTAGTCGCAATGAAACAAATTTTAAAATGTAAACAAACAACTTACAACAACCAGATTAGACAGTTTTTGGCAGGTGAATAAATTATTTTAATTTGACAGTTGTTTAAATTGGCATTTGTTTATAGTTCAATCTTATACATGCTAAAAATTTCACAACCCTCCATAATTTGAAAACTATTTAATCATCATGTTATGTTGTATACGGACGATCAAATTCTATAGTAGTTGATTATGTATGCAGAAGCTTTGTGCATTTGCTTAGATAACCCCGGTCTGGAATCGGGTTATCACAGTTAGTTGGCAGTTGTAATTAAAATCAATTAGTAGTAAAATCTGATAAAACTAAGATGTTTATGTTTAGTCCTGTAAATTAGGTACCTGTGAGTTCGCCCTCGTATATGATAATTCACTGTCGTTATGTTTTGTTAATTTGTGTCAGATTTTAAGTGTAAATTGTGTAATTACTTCAACTAGAATACACAAATCGAAAGAGTATCTAAAATGTTGAATTTAACTGTATACGCACTTGGACGTATCTAAGGTGATATATTGTCAGCCAACTTGCTCGCTTTTATTGCTCGCCTGTGGTTTGCTCGCAAGCCTCTATCACTCCCACTGCGGTAAGCTTCTTGTTAAAAGCATCGTGACCCAAAACCTACGTATTTTTTGATCTTCTATTTAAGATGTTACACCATCAAGTTGTGTATCGGTGATCTGTTTGATTTGGTCAGGCCTTCTTTTTGGAGATCATCCTCGTGGTCTCGATTGTTGAACTTTGCCCTGCCCTAGTCTTTAGATGATGTCTAAAATTCTACGCTAGAAATGCCCTAAGTGTCTTACAATTTTTCAAGATATGGGGCTGGACAATCTTATGCGTCTCTAAGCTCGACAACTATTTGCTGGCCAAGCCGATTGCTCGCGAGATAGATTCTCAACAAGCAACTAGTATAATAAAATATTATTTCTACGTGTTTAGCGTATGTTGGTGGTATCTTTCAATTCTTCTGAATAATAATGGTCAATCAAAGTAGGTTGTCTGTGGTATTTTAATTTGAAGAGACTAATATTTACTGTAACGATCATAATTTTTTAGTTTCTAATAACGCTTCGTCTTCGCCATATTCACGTTAACGCACTAACATACGCTAGGATAAATCTTTTACAAAAACTTTTTCTGTTATTCTTGGCGTATATACGAATACTTTCTTAGAATCTCACAATCTATGTTTTAAGGATATTAATATTTTCCCTTTACTTATGGTATCTGAAAATGGAAGGAAGGGGTGTAAGTATCAAGCAAAAATTGGGTGAATTATTACATTACATTACAGGTGCATAACAAAAAATCGGGCAAGCCATCTCTTAAGCAATCGATGGCGAGCAAATGGTGGCGAGCAGGCGGTGGCGAGCAAATGACCTACATGAACCATGTAAGTCATGTGTAATGACTACATGTTCTTCGTATCTCTCTCTCTATTTTAGCTTGTTATTCCACTACAGGAGACAAGCCTCCTTCATATATCTCCACTGATTTCTATTTCTCACTGTTTGTATTCCACTTCTTCGACATCGTCTAACCATCGTTTTTGGGGCCTTCATCTTCCTCTTTTTTCATCCCATGATCTACATTTACTAATCACATAGTTCTACCTGAACCATTCTTCGTATATTGACCCTTATAGGACGCAGGACCATAGGACAAGTGTTGTTTATAAAATTGCTATTTTTATTTAATATTAATTAGAATATGCAGTTTTATAATAAAAAGAGCATTGTCAGTGATGTGAAACCAGCTTCTGCGTAGGCGGCATTATCACAAATATGTTGTTTATAGATCTGCTTATTTTATAAGGAAACTTTTCTGTACTCTAAAAACTGTCTCCTAATATATCTTGGAAAAACTGAATAAAATTAATATTTTTATATTGCACTAATTAAGTAGCATTAATTATATAAGATTGTAATAATCCACTTCGTTAGTGCATGTCATACTTTGTTATGCGTTTTATATTTATTAAACTTTGAAGCATGAAATGACGGCATTTTGGTTCCTCGCTCCCACGACAATTCCTTGTAACTTCACCGGCCGGAATATAATTGCAACAATGTTTTGGGATTCTGAGAGAGCTCTTTTGGTTGATTATTTACCACATGGTTACACATAAAGTGGCGACAATTTCGCAAAACTTATACAAAAAGTTTCTGAGGCTTTAAAGCATAAAAAGCGTGGAAATTGAAACGTGACGTTCTGTTTCACAAGACAACGCTCCCGCTCACAAGATGTTCCTATGGCTGCTATCGACAATGCTGAATTTAGAATTTAGAACAATAACCATGTTCGCCAGATCTGGCCCCCACTATCTTGCACCTGTTCCCCAAATCAAAAGAACATCTTCGGGGAACTCTTTTTCGAACGACGAAGAGGTGAATGGTGGTTTGCAGTGTAGGGCAAGAAGTTTTTGTTTTAAACGCATTTAAGCACTGTGTCATCGTTATACTAAATGTGTTAACCTTTTAGAGAATTTTATTATGTTGATAAATATTGCTGTTTCAAATGTCATTTGATGAACCTCGTATACATGATACATGGAAGTGATATGAAATCTGCTGGAGTGAATAACAGATTAGCAAGCATAAAAAAAATACTAAACTTTCCTGCTATTCTTTTCTTTGCAGAAATGAACCCCGTAATTATCTGGCAAACGTTTAATTCTTCTAATTACACAAACTTTGGGATCAAAAGAGTGCCTGATGGAGTGAACGCTTCTCGGAAACGCGACTTCAAAGAAAGGTTATCTGAACAATAATCTTGTAAAGAAACCCAAAAGTTTTTAAAGTTCCGCTAGAAAATTTGCTGAGGAAGAGGAGCCGAGAATGATGTATGTTCTTTGAATTCCACAAACAAACTGAATTAAAAGTTAAGCGAAAAATGAAAGAACCTTCGTCAATTATCGGAACTCTGCGTGGTTAACATACATATGTCAAAATGAGTGGCTTAATTTACTTCAATGCATAATTCCTTTAGAAATAAAATTAATTAAATGAGAGTGATTACCATCGTTAGAAGAAGAAATTACCTAAATAAAGGACAAGATCAGTGTGTAACAGTTAATACCCTATTTTATCAACCACCAATAAAGTAAATGCGCGCTAGGCTTGACTTTTATTAAGCGATTAATTAGAGTACATTACTAATTAACGATCACACGCAAGTTAATTAAATTTACTAATTTAGGGATGTTCACTTATATGCACTTCATATTACACAACCTCGTGACCCTTCATTCTAATGAAAGGGTGTCACTAATTAACTCTATGTAATTAATTAAAAGAAGTAAAGTTTCTACTCACGCTCGCACAGCATTCGGCTCTTATTCGTTTGTACTTTTTGCTCAAATGCTAAGCATTTTAATTAGAATGTTGGAGTGCGGTTTGCATTTGAAGAATATTCTGGCTTAAGACAGAATTTGCATTTTACTACTTTTTGAATTCCTGCTCCTGCTGAAAATCGTTTCATTTCCATAAATGCGAAACTCTTCAAACTGAACTCGATTCTGTATATTGCAATGTAATCCCTTACTCCTTAATATTGACGTATGTGCTTGATACAGGTATGTATTTGATATGAATAGTAAAAATGTCTATATGGTGCTTACCTGTTTTTAATTCCATGTATGAAAATATCCTCTATTGATTTCATTTTTTGTTTTTTGATTCCCGTTTAATAACGTAGGGATTTTTTCATTTTCTAAGTAAACAACAACCTGTTACTATTCAGTGAAATGACTTGACGTCCAATACTAAATTAATAATGTAACAACATGATGTACTGATGAACTGTATAATATTTGTACCCTACATGGTTCTAATTATATAATTGTGACGAATAGATTCAAAGTAGTTAAATCACCAATTTCATATACTTGTAGAATTTGATATTCATCCCTCTGTTTCAGAACATTCAGTATATGCGACAACACAAGCACCGGGAAGAGATTTAATTAATGAAATACAGAAACTGTATTGCCGCAACCAAAAAGTTATAGAATTTTCTTAATAGTAGTGTAGAAATTGTCGGTAGTTCTCCACCATAAGTAGTGTCACCTTACGGGGTTTAAAAGAGAATGCGTTTGGAAATAACGATTTATCTTCACTATAACATGACGAAGTTTGAAAAATATGCTATTAATTTGAAAGTTTCGTTATTTGGTTACATAGAGAAGATGTACAGGGCTTCCATGAAAAGTTGACTAGTTTATTGTTTGAAAAATAAATATTTATAATAAAATAATGTTATAAAGAAATACATAGATATCCACTACATTCAATCAAAACATTTTTTATGTTAAACATCTTTCTGAATAACTTGATGAAAACTTTCATGTATATTTTCCATAACACTGGTCATTTCATATTTAAGTTCCCCTATTATGTGCACCTGTTCTCGTACACTCTAACTGTGAGAAAACAAACAAATTTGGTTGAAATACTGTCTTTATGGAAATGATGGTATAATATGTCCAAAACATTGTTGACAGTATGTGGCCTTGCTTCGTCTTGCTGAAAGGAAAACTCATCGAAATTATCTCACAATCCTTGAATAACAGGGATATATTTCTCTTGCAAGAGGGTTCCATGAACTTCGTTTCAAGCCCTCCTAAAAATATTGGTGCAGTAATACCAATATAACAGGCACCATCTTTGTATTTTCGTGATTGCATTGAAATGTCCTCATGAATTTTTGGATTTTATTTGCCCCATCTTCGTTGGTTTTTCTTTTCACAACTTTATTACGTGAAAATGGGCTTTGTTTATAAACTAAATGTTGTTTAAAGTTCCTGAATTTCGTTCGAAAAAGGCGGAAATTTACTCTTTGTCTTATTGATATAGGTGTTGAAAAATTTGCATCTTGAAGGGAAATATTTTTAAATCTTTAATTATTTTTATTTATGCTTAGATGCGCAACACGCGAATAAATTGCCTCTCCAATCCGTTGCACATTTTCCTCATTACGTACAGTTCTTTTGCTTCCAACCATACCCTTCAAATTGTCTCAAACCGATTCTTCTGCTTAAATTATTCATAAAAAATCACCTATACAATTCTTCTACAATGATATCCTAACTTTAAAATGTCGTCGATAATTTCCTTGTATATTTATTACACCTTCAAACTTATAAAACTGTTTTATAGTAAACACTCGCTGTTGGACATTAAATGACGCCGTTCTGTAAACTATTTCCAACATAAAATTCCAGGTGTGGTTGATCCCAGTACTATCAATGTATCACAATACATTTGGGCATCAATGTAAATAGCTGAACAGCAAAATTAATCATTTCTTTTGTGTAACCCTTATACGATTTATTTAAACACCTACGTGGTAATCTCATAGACAAACGAATAAATACAAAGATATCCGTAAAGATGATTTGCGGAGGATTTATTTCGAAGCGATTTTTACACGCACAAAATATTATCCCAGCATAATCCCAGCAACCTCTGCTTCATGAGAGTTGTAATTTATATATGTAGATCAAAATTTGTATAACTTTCTTACGAGTTATGTGTAATGAAATTGTTATGTTAAACAATACTTTAAATTGTATTGGACAACCTTATATTATGGACATAATCATGTTCATCATCGCATCATCATTTCATCTACAAGTATATATACTACTTTTCCACATAATCGCCCTTAGGATCTAGACACTTATTCCACCGTGAAACGAGTTTTTATACACCCGTCTCAAAAAGCGTGGTGTCCAAAGACCGCATCCATTTTTTTGTGGCAGCACTCATTTCATCATCGCTCTGAAACCTCTCACCGCCCAAAGCTCCCTTCAGCTGACCCAACAACCAATAATCTGATGGGGCTAAATCCGGGATGTGCGGTGGATGTTCCAACATTTCCTACTTGAACGACTTAAGGAGATTTCTCGTATCTTTTGTTGTGTGTGGTGTAGCATTGTCGTGGTGAAATTTAACACCACGCATTAATAAACCAGGCTTTTTACGCTTTATTGCAGCTCTCAAATTTTTCAGAGTATCACAATAACGTGTAGCATTAACAGGTTCACCATATCGTATAAATTCGACAAGAAGTAATCCTTTGGCATCCCAGAAAATGGTTGCTAGCACTTTTTTGCTGCAAGATTTTTTCGAAACTTTTTTATTCGAGGAGACGTTGTGTGTTTCCACACCATCGAATCAACTTTACTTTCACGTGTAGTATGGTGAACCCATACAACAACAATATCCATTAAAACCTCCGGATTTTCGTAGTAACGGATAAGATTTTGGAGGCAGATTCCTATGCGAAAGCCTCGATGATGATCCGTTAAACATTTCGGAACCCGGCGTGCTGAAATTTTTTTCTAACCCAATTTTTGAGTCAAAACCTCGTAAATAACTGTCTTCGGTATTCCTAGTGTAACTGCCATATCTCTCACTTTAAGTCTGCGATCTGTCTGTAACAGTTCATTTACCCGATTAACGTTTCCAGCTGTAACCGAAATTCGTGGCTTTCCCGATCTCTTTTCATCGAGCAAATCGACCCTTCCTTTAACAAATTTTTTTACTATACCTTAACCTGCGTACAGGATATTACAGTACCATAGACAGATACCAATTCGCTGTGTATTTTACACACCAGGATTCTTTTTGCACGAAGAAACCAAATTACGCTGGAAATTTTTACACTCATTTCTCAGCTATTTATTAATCAAACACGTTCAAAGCTTCACAGATTGTACTACAAACATGTATGATGCTTATTTGTGATTGTAACGTTTTGACAGAAACAAAACAGCAGAGTGAAAACTTTAGATCCTCGTATATATATATTTATATATGTCATCATCATAATCGTGATCCTCGTTTGTACCGCTTGCGCAATGTCGAGGCGGTGTGAGGCAAAGCTAAGCTGGTTTGTGCGGGTTACCGTGTTGGTGCGAAACCGTGCTTGACTTGCCTGGTGTGTGTGGATGTTTTTGTTTATGGTTTCGTTACTCCTCTAATGCGACCGTAATACGAGGAGTGCCATTAATTTGATCCCCCATTTCAAATGGAGACCGGGACCCAGTACCGACCACCCAAAGAATTAGAAAAATTTCCGACCCTGGGGTGATTCGAACCGGGAAGCGTTCGGACTATTACATCCAAAACCTGACTATCTTACCACTGAGCCACCCCAGCCCATATACATATTATATATATATATATATATATATATACATATCGATAACCTGATGTGTAAAATGCTACAAGCCTTCTACGTTGGTCAATAATGAAAACCTGGTCGATTCAGTTCAAAGTTATGAATTACATAATACTGAAAACACCAGCAACTACCCATCCTGGTTAATGCTAACATTTATTTTAGTTACACTCTGTTACATGTCTGTTAAACAAATAATAATTCTGCTTTTGAAACAGGAAAGTGATGATAAGTGAAAATGCGTATCTTACATCAAAATTCGTTTTTGTATCTTTTGCAAGATTATTTCCAAGGAAACGCTCGACCGCTTATTTAATTTAAAACAAATAAGATTGTTTTGCTTACATTTTGTGGTCTCTGCTGGTTTAGTGATACACATATAATAGAATTTCTGGTTTCTATATACTTTTAAGACATTTGCATTTTTGTTCATTTGGTTCTTTTGAAGTCCTTAAATAGTATAGCGAGAATTTCTGAATACATACACTTTCAATACTATATATTTCGTTACTGTAAATTCTTTATAATTAGCCACATGATTGGATACACTACAAAGAGCTATCAAAATAATGAAGAAAATTCAGAACACTTCTTCTAAAGTATGAAATATTTGGACTATTACAGAACTAACCACAGAAAACTGTTAGCAAGTATGAATAATAACAAATCAATTATGAAATAATAAAATTTTAATTTTGTATTTCTATTGCAAATTTTTGTATATAAACATGATCTATTTATACTAATATATATAGAGTTAGTCAGGTAAGATAATGATCTTACCTAAATATTTCTATGCAACCCATTTTACAAGTCATAGCAAACCTAATAATAATTTGAAATTTTAGAATATTAGGGATCTATGGCAGTTCACTGCTGTTTAAAAAGAAATGTTTCGTAAAATGTTAGTGGCTGTTTGTTAAATGTCATAGGAATTAAAATATCTAACAACGACGAGAAGGTAGATATGGGTTTAATTTACACTCACGATACACTCGCGCAGTCATTCATCTATCTACCCCCTCGTCGTTGTTAGACATTTTAATTCGTATGACATTTAATCATAGAAAATCGACCAATTCGTTAAAAACATTTGCCACTTAAACATAAGTAAGATGCCTATAATTCCAAATGCATAATAATTTTATATTATAATTAAAGTGAAATATGACTTGTAAATGGGCTGCATAAAACCATATACGTGGGTGCATTACCTTGTATAACCATTCCTGTATAATGAAAAGGCAAATAGAGGGGCTTGTTTCAAGTTCACCGTATAATACCAATTTGAATATTTAAATACAATATTAATAATAAAACCTTCCTCTAAAATAGCCAATACTCAACACTTAAATATTAGTACTTTTTATAAATCTACTAACAAATTAGACGAACAATAAATTCCTACTATACAAGTCATACTGCAACATTTTAAAATTCCTTCATCGCTATTTTCTGACTCAAGTGTATACTTGAGTTTTGTCATTATAAAACATCCAAATTCACAGAATGCATCGACGGAAATCCTGTTAAGGAAGTTCAATTTATTTTAATGCTTGCGCAGCTTTTTCAGAGCTATACCAATACATGAAAAAGAGATTACTCCAATTTGCAAGGGAAATAAGCACGCGAAGCTGTCATATTTTATAAAAAATTGCCTTTTTATTTTAATCCTCATACCCTACCACTTCTCGCGGTATATTATTTAATTTTCATGGAGGCAACTTTACAGCCATGTGCTCATCACAGTTGGATAAAGTTTGGCCTTATATGCACATTTGCGCCACCTGCTTTACTACAGCGTAGGGATTTATATTATGTGTAATTTACGGTTATTGTAGAAAAACAATTTAACTTTAGTTTATGTATGTATAGTACATATAAATATAATTATAATACAAACTTATAATATTATAAGTATGCTTACTGCTCACATTAGTTACATTAACACAAATTATGCTAATTATAGTATCTACGAGAATATATTATACCAACAAAGTTATCTTGATACACAATTTTGCAGCTATGGAGTGTGAAACAATTAAAGTTAGTGTGCTTGAATGTGTTTTGTAAATATGAATACCGTGCAAAGTACTGGTACTGGAGGACATGGAGTCAACAAAAAGGAACAGGAGCGAGAGGTAAATATAGAATAACACCATTTACTTAGTGTTTTGTACAATTAGATGTATATTGTTCATTTTAGTTTGTTTACAAATTTCTTACAAGTATGTCTGAACTTAAAACCATTAAAAATGCATTTCATTTCTTTTAAATTAATTGGTAATAGGAAAACTCCTGTAAAATATATTTTCTAACTTTTTCCATCTCACGATATGCAAACCTTTTATTTCACTTGAGCTTCTACTAATACATATAGGAAAGATATACAGGATATCACTTTGAAAACGTACAATAAATCATATCTCCGAAAGTATAATAGGTATTGACAATTCTAGAAAAATTTTCGACAATATGGAGGAAGAATCATCATGACTCATAAGCCAACATTACCCATTCAACCCCGTAGACTATAGGTACCAAAGCAAAAAAAAAATCAAATGGGAACACCCAGTTAGTGAAACCTCATTGAAAAGTTTTTACGAAATGCTATTATGTCAGCATTGACAGCCTTTTTGCCCCACTGCAGGGCATCGGCCTCTTCCCTGGCACGTGTTTATCCTCAGCGCTAAGGTAAAAACATGGGGGACCTACAGTTTAACGTCTAATCCTAACGACAGAAATTCCAAAGAAGGTTCTTAGCATGAATATCCCATGGTTGCAAGCCGGATTGGGAACTTTTGTGTGGTGGGTTGCAGATAAGATTTTTATAAATCTGCATAGTACTTACGTTTCGAACTCAAGACTGTACAGTATTATATAATAGCATAATTATTGTATACCTTATTTGTTTCTGAAAAATTAAGGAATAAAACTCAAAAGGTTTAGAACGAATTAATTTAATTCAAATTTAGAAATATTAGATTAAATCTTCGAAATGATTTCCATTCCTTGTCGCAGTTGTAAGCCGAGGCCGAGGCTGAGTTTTGTTGATATTTAATTTTAAGTGACCCATAAAAGTGTAATGTGGTCAAGTCTGGAGATCGTAGGGGTCACCCTATTTGTATAACAAATCATTAAAAATTTTTTTACTGCTATTGACTATTTGGGGCATTTAATGCGTGGAGAAAGATATGGACTACTACAACTTATCATGGATGGAAAGATACGTGGTAAGATGAACATCGGAAGACCCACAACATGGTTGTTGCGCAATCTGAGAGAATGATACAACCGTACATCCACTGAACTACTCAGAGCTGCACTATCCAAAATAAAAATCACCAGGCTAATTGCTAACCTCCGACGGGAGAAACAACCCAAAAAGAAAAAGGTTGAATAGAATTTTGTAAGAGCTGTTCAATGAAGTACCACAACATAGGTGTTACCATATTTTCCTTGTTGGGCTAACTTAGAACGTCGTTGGTTAAATGGGGAGGGTTATCTTTTGATTTCTGTTGCTTGTTGTAGAAACGGTTTCTAGAAATTTCCAAAAGTTTTCTGACTTCCAAAAACATAACACACTGTATGTTTTTAAATTGACACCCTGTATATAATTAGAAGTACATATGTGTAATCAACATGTGGAAACCATAAGTGAATTTGAAAGTGTATTCAGATGCTTATTCGAAAGGATTTTCTGAATACGTGCATATTTCTAACAATTCGATTGTTGTTTCTACGGGTGTACGCGCTTTATAAATATAATTACTTATAAAATTAAATTTTTACACTTGATTGTTTAAAGCATATTATCACTATATACTATGAAATTGCACGTATAGTCTGATGTATTGCGTTGGTACAAACCTATACTCGCAACAGGGAGCTTTGTTTTTGTAAATAAATTTTAATATCATGTGTGGCCATTGTGAAAAACAAATTTTAACATTGTAAAAATGTTATAACTTAGTTATTAAAAAGAATTAGCAATACAATTTCTGCTAAAACATCCCTCATATTATCCCTTTCGGTTATTTCTGCTTCTAATGGAACACCTTGTATAGTGTTGCAGTGATTGCTTTCACTGGTGTACATTTCTTGTTCATCACACCCTTTGTATTTTTTTCAAGATAACAGGTGTAATATAATCTTCCTGAATAGGGTACGCAAAATAGTATGACCACCCGTGGCATGATCACAATTTTGCAGAAGCTGCAGCCACTTACAATTTCAAGCTCTATAAGGCCCCGTTTGATGATTTGTTTCAGAACCAACTCCCTTTGGATCCACCTTACTTAAATTCTGTATTGTTTAGAGATGAGGCAAAATTCTCTAAGTATGGTGAAGTGAATAGGCCTAACTCGAACTAATACGCACAAGAGAATCTGCACTGGATACTTTGACATACACATCCCTTTTCAAAGAGTTTTTTCCCTTAAATGTTTATTGAGGCTACTAGGCAACCGTAGTATTGTACACACTTCTTCTATGAAATTGTAACTGGAAGATATACGTAAAACTCAATGTACTATAGAAATTTTAGTACCAACATAATGGCTATCTTGCTCACTACAGTTGGAGTATTAAGTATTACTTAATTATGTATTTAGCAAATATTTGATTGGAAGAGGAGTTGTGCGTCCACGACCGCTAAGAAGGGGCGGTATCACTCCACTATACTTTTTTCATGGGGTATAATTGAAGAAACAGTATACTGAAATCCGGTAGTAAATAAGTATTATATTCAAAATAAAATATTGGTTTACATCAAGGACACCTGGGACGGTTGCTTAAGTCCGCAGGTGGCTTTCAAAACGAATTAAAAATGAATGCAAGTGGATGGGGACAATTTCCTGAATTATTAGTATTAGTTGTTCACTTTTTGGTTTTTACAACAGCACGGTTGTAGAATGTGTGCTTTCTTGGTAAACGTTACTTGAACCTAATTAGTACAGTAAGAGATCAACTCGACAGGATGTATACTATAAGAAATTCAATAATCTCAGTTACATGTATGGGGACAACTTTCTACCCTATATATATATAAATGATGGACAGTGTCCCCCTTATATATATATATATACAAAGTGATTTTTTAAAAAGTCAGTTGCAGCAA